>CAMRHE010000518.1:195000-202500 GCA_947044405.1 Leptodactylus fallax | reverse complement strand
TACATTTAAAATTAGAATCTGGATAAAATATCAACTATTCCATAGAGTGTAAACTTGGTTCTGGTAATATAAAGATTTTCTTTTGGACAAGGTACTGACCCAGGAATACATTTATTCCATAGGCTTACAACACTGCTCTGTGATGTCAGAAAGTCACTGGTTCTGTTCTGTCAGCCTGGACCTCACTATCTACACTTATTATACAGTGTGGACTAATATAATCCAGAGGATACCCTGCATTATTTATTAGAATGTTGCATCGATTAATTATGAATTAGATTTTTTATTAAGAGTGCAGAAAAGTGAGTGTATGCCTTACAGAAACCACCTCACAGAACTGCCAGCACTGGATAGGGAAATGTGAGGTACAGATAGATAGATAGATAGATAGATAGATAGATAGGAGATAGAAAGATATGGGATAGATAGATAAATAGATAGATAGATAGATAGATAGATAGATCGATAGATAGAGAGATATGAGATAGATAGACAGATAGAAGATAGATAGATAGATGCTAGATAGATCGATATGGCATAGATAGAAGGATAGATAGATGATAGATAGATAGATAGATAGATAGATAGATAGATAGATAGATACAGTATATACTGTATCAAATCCAGATATTACTGCTATAGTTGTATGCACCATACGTCTTCAGCTGTCACATGTATATATATATATATGGTATATGTGTATATGTAGCAGAGTTGAAATCATTTTTGTCATGCGCAGAAATAAATCCGCTTGGTTACACTAGTGTAGTGTCCAGTACTCAGCTCTGTGACTTCTGTGTATAGTCTTATAAGCTCAAAGATCAATATGAAAATGACCACAAGGCTCTATTAGGGTTTATTAAAGACAACTTTTTTTACTTACCTTTTTCTTGGTCATCGAACAAAGTCTTGGAAGAAAGCTATAATGACACTGATAGAATAGTAGAACAGCACTTTATAGAAGATGTATTCTTCACAGCTGTCTAGATGTAATATGACACATATAACACACTGTATAACACGTGACACTGAAGATATAGTGTATAATATACCAGTCTCGCTACAGTAACACTGTGTAGATATAAAATAACATATATAAGGCACTGTAGATACAAAATAACAAACATGCTGTACTGTATAACACTCAATACAATATACAACATATAACACATATAATACTATAGATACAATATAACACAATGTAGATACAATAGAACAAACATAGTGTATTATATAACACTCAGTACAATAAAATATAATATAAAACATAAAAAAACCTGAACCAATACAGTGTGGCACATAGAATACTAATGATATAGTATAACACATATAGCACAATCTATATGTATATATAGCACACTGTAGATGCGATATAACAGCACAGATACAATACAACATATAAACCTATAAACATACAACATAACACACTGCAGATATTGTATAATACATATACTATACATACAACACATGGCAGATACAATATAACACATATAATACATCAGATACAATACAACACACTGTAGATACAGTATACAATATAACACATATAATACTATACATACAACACACTGCAGATACAATATAACACATATAATACATCAGATACAATACAACACACTGCAGATACAATATAACACATATAATACTATAGATACAATACAACACACTGTAGATACAGTATACAATATAACACATGTAATACTGCAGATACAATATACCACACTGCAGATATATTATAACATATAATACTACAGATACAAAATAAAACACTGCAGATCCAATATAACACATATAATATTGCAGATACAATATAAAACACTTCCGATACAGTATAAGACATATAATAATACTGCAGATATAGTATACGATATAACACATATAATACTATAGATACACTATAACACACAGCACTATATATATATATATATATATATATATATATACACTAGTCATCCGGAGATGGGTCCTTGTTCCCTCCATTCAACTATCGAATATATAGAATATTTCCGCGTTAAAGGTAAGTTTATAGGATAATAACTTGCATAGCACATGAGTAATACACGGGGTAGATATTACATATGAGTGATGACACAAGTATCATAAATAATGACATCTCAGTGATGACAACACAATATAAGCTTTATAACAAAAATGAGGGCTCGGACCTAATAAGTCATGTCACGAGATGTATGACAATAGACAGCAATGTCACAGAGAGACTACTGATGATACAAACACGACTATAGCAAAAGACATAAAGAATTATGGTACAAGACAGACAAGGCGGAGGAGACAGGAGGGAGAAAATAAATACATGCGGTTTAAGATATTACATGTCACATCTGTAGGGTTTACTATGTAAAGTTGCCACAGCTGAAAGACCTTTTATCACACAAATGTGACTATAGGAGAAGTGTAAGGACAAAATACCTGGGATATATGGAGTGAATAAAGGACATGATCTATAATATACAGCCACGACATAACACGTTATATATGACAATCTATGTAACATGGCCTGATTTATGACATACAGTTCTATCAAAATACTGTACGTATTATAAGTGATGATCTAAGGTCACGTGACCTGTTCTATAACATAAAGTTCTAACAAAATACATATTATAAGTGATGATCTAATGTCACGTGATGTGATCTATAGCCTACAGTTAGGACACATTACATGCTATAACTGATGATCTTTCTCCCATGACCTGACATACAGTTATAACATGTCTGACAAAAGACCTTCCAGCCATAACCCAGCCAGGAGTGAGGGCAGAGACACCTCAGACTTACAACCTTACATTTCACACTTGCTTTGAGGCAAATAAACACATACAGTAAGATCTCTCGGCAGTAACAGATGTTGCCATTTCTGTTCCTTTATGACATAACACTTGATAATATCATCAGGTTTGCTGTACAAATAGAGCAGAACATGTACACCTAGAGGGGGATGTGTGGAGAGGAGCTGCAGGTCTGGGCGATGTGCCTATACACCTACGATAGGGATGGCATGCTGATCTACAAGTCATACCAACAAGTAACCAGATGTGCTTCCTGCTCCTGCAGACCTCTCCATCCACCCCAGCATGTTCCATTTTGTACATTGTATTTGTGTAGGTTGCAGACAAGTTGCTGGAGTCTTGGCTTCTCCTCCTCCTCCTCTTCTTCCCATTCATGGTGACGCTATCCAGGACGCCCTGCCTTCCTCCTCCTCCTCCTCCTCCTCCTTGTGTTTTATTTGATTAAGTGAAATGGAGCACATTGGCTTGATGAGGCTGCTAATAACACGTAGATAAAGCTTTGCTGTTGACCCCTATGAGGGCTACCGAGATGCCCTTTTTCTACTTCACACAATGAGCCCCTGCTCCTAGGCGTGTGCCTTTGTCCATTAAAGAAGAGGCATATGAATGACAGCTCCTTAAGACATTTAAAAGAGAGTCTAGCCAACCCTTACTAAAATCCTGACCCCTTCCCTGCCTCGCAAGAAAGAGTCTCTCGTCTTTGTTTGCCCGCGGGCCCCTTATTAAGACACCTTCCTCATTTTAACACTTGAAAGCAAGACCATATTAACTCCCAATTAAAAAACCAGTCTCATTCCTAATGTCTTCCGGCTGTGTCTTCACTTCTGAGGAGTTGTCTATTACCACAATCCACACCTCACAAAGCTGCCTCCATCCCCAAGCCTATGTATCCCTCCATCCTCTCTATACAACCTGTTTGCTTTGCGTCCATTCTAAACCGACCTAGTGTCCAAAATGTATCAAAATAGGCGAGAAATCGCTACAAAATGTTACATTGTGCACCAGGTATCCGTCGTTCCAAAATAAATGACCTATTTGTTTACATTAGAATTCGATTTGTATCAATAGGTTGCTTTAGGTGACGTTCTCTTTACAAATATTGACAAATACGGTTTCCTCTTTTTTTTGTTGTTGCGGGTTTTATTATGTCCATATTTCTTATCAGGACTTGGTTCTATTTTATTAACCCCCTAAACCAATTAAAAAAACAAAACAAAATCAAATTGTAAAATTCACCATCAAATAGCACGGAGCTCAGCTAAAGTTAAAGCAATAAGATTAGAAAGAAATGGATAAAATGTCGAAAGATCCCAGAGATCCCTATTAGGGGAAGATACAATATTTATTCCTTGTCTCTTGGGATGAAGCTGCTCTATCTATTGTCCTCCCATTTCTCACTGCTGATGCTTAATTTTCAAAACTTCTATATTGCCAAGGGACCTACGACATCAGCTAAAGAATTATCCAGCAACTACAAAATCTGATCCAGGGAGCTGGTTTTGAGCAGAGGGGAAATTTTTTTCCTGCAGCTTTTTGAGGGGAGAGTAGGCGAAAGAAGGTCTATCTGGAGCTCCTGCAAGCCCTGCATTATCTTCTGGAGAACCTACACGAAAGGATTCTTACTGGAGAAGCTGATTTCTTACTAGCTCTATCTATACAAAAAGACAAACATGTCAACTTCATTCCCAGGACTGGTCCACGATTCCGAGGTATATTTTAATCTTTCTTTATTGGCTTGTTATGTTCTCTTTTTTTTTTTTTTTTTTAGGACTCTGACCCCCTTAATCCTTGTTGTAACCGTTACCAAAAAAAAAAAAAAAAAAAAAGTTACAGAAGAAGAAGAGGAAGGAAATTCGTTATGACATCTGTCGTCGGGAATGGCATTCTGCAATACAACAGTTGTTATAACGAAAAGTAGGAGAAAAAAATAATCCCTGATAAAGCTTTACAGCATAGGGGGGCATGCTAGAGGTGCAAGTGATCATCTCCAACATCAGATGCTTTGATAGACAGACTCAGAGGCTTGTGTGGGGAAAGATGGGGTGTGGGTCTGTTTATTGAGGGGAGATCAGATGTGGGGGATTTTTTGGATTTAGGGGCTCGGGTTGGGTCTTTGCACTTGTTTTAGGTTGCACGACTACACTTGCAGCTGGATAAGAAGACTTGGAGAGTGTGGATGAGTAGTCGGGATATAAGACTCTGCTGTCGCTACTTGCTATTATAAATGACAAACCTATTTTTTTCCCTGTCTTTTTCTCTCCCTTCCTTCTAGATACGTCATGATGGATCAAACAGCTACCGTTTGATGCAGCTTGGGTGTCTGGAGTCTGTGGCCAACTCCAGTGTCGCCTATTCTTCCACGTCTCCTCTAACTTATTCCACCACCGGAACTGAATTTGCTTCCCCATATTTCTCGGCAAATCACCAGTATACTCCTCTCCACCATCAGTCCTTCCACTATGAGTTCCAGCATAGTCACCCGGCCGTCAATCCTGATGCCTATTCCTTAAACTCGTTGCATCATTCCCAGCAATACTACCAGCAGATACACCATGGGGAGCCTACAGATTTTATTAACCTCCATAACGCCCGGGCGCTTAAATCTTCCTGCCTGGACGATCAGAGGAGAGACTTTGGCTGTCTAGATGCCTACAGACGGCACGACTTGTCTCTTATGAGCCATGGATCTCAGTATGGCATGCACCCAGATCAAAGACTTTTACCAGGATCCAGCTTGGGTCTTTCAGGTGCTGGAGGGGACGATTTCCAGGTAAGAAATGACATTTATTTTTTATTCTACATCGACCTTGGTGGCAAAAAAAAACTGCAGGGAAATGGATAGTTTGGGTGTGGCTGGGAATATGGAGTCTCAAGGAGGAAAATGGGGATGTCGAAAAATTCACCTGCCTTGTTTTCTAGCTTTGTAAATACTGGTCAAATAACATGAAACAAAAGTAACAGCTGAGTAATAATAATAACTATAAAATAGGCAAAAATGGCAACTAAAGCAGGTTACAATAAAGCCTATAAATAGGCAAAAATGGCAACTAAAGCAGGTTACAATAAAGCCTATAAATAGGCAAAAATGGCAACTAAAGCAGGTTACAATAAAGCCTATAAATAGGCAAAAATGGCAACTAAAGCAGGTTACAATAAAGCCTATAACATTGGCGAAAATGGGAAATAAAGCAGGTTACAATAAAGCCTTAAAAATAGGCAAAAATGGGAAATAAAGCAGATTACAATAAAGCCTATAAAATAGGCAAAAATGGCAAATAAAGCAGGTTACAATAAAGCCTATAAAATAGGCAAAAATGGCAACTAAAGCAGGTTACAATAAAGCCTAGAAAATAGGCAAAAAATGGCAAATAAAGCAGGTTACAATAAAGCCTAGAAAATTGGCAAAAATAGCAAATAAAGCAGGTTACAATAGAGACTATAAAATAGGTAAAAATGGCAAATAAAGCAGGTTACAATAAAATGGCAAATAAAGCAAATTACAATAAAGTCTATAACATAGGCGAAAATGGGAAAAATCAAGTAGGTTAAAAATAAAGCAAGAAGAAATTAAAGGTAAAATAGGCAAAAATGGCAAAGTAGGTTACAATAGAGACTATAACATAGGAAAAAATGGCAAATAAAGCAGGTTACAATAAAGCCTATAAAATAGGCAAAAATGGAGAAAATCAATAAGGCAAGAAAAAATATAAAATAGGCAAAAATGGCAAATAAAGTAGGTTAACAGAAAAGGAAGAAGAGACTAAGTATAGGATAGACAAATGGACAAATAAAGAAGGTTAAAAAGGAAGCAAGAAGAAATGAAATATAAAAAGGGTAACAATGGGCAAATAAAATAGGTTAAAAATAAAGCAAGAAGAAATGAAAGGTAAAATAGGCAAAAATGGCAAATAAAGTAGGTTAACAATAAGGCAAGAAGAAACATAAAATAGGCAAAGAATGGACACATAAAGTAGGTTAACAGAAAAGGAAGAAGAGACTAAGTATAGGATATACAAATGGACAAATAAAGAAGGTTAAAAATGAAGCAAGAAGAAATTAAATGTAAAATATGACAAAATGGCAAATAAAATAGGTTAAAAAAACATCAAGAAATGAAATATGAAATAGACAAATGTGGACAAATAAAGTTGGAATAATAAAGCAAAAAGAAATGAAATATTAAATATAAGATAGGTAAATGGACAAATAAAGAAGGTTCAAAAGGAAGAAAGAAGAAATGAAACATAAAAAAGGGCAAAAATAGGCAAATGAAATAGGTTAAAAATAAACCAAGAAAAAATAAAGTATAAATAGGCCAAATGGATAATACAGGAGGTTAGAACTAAAGCAAAGGAAGTGAAAATGTAAAATGGGCACATAAAATAGGTTAAAAATAAACCAAGAAAAAAAAAACTTCAAATATAAAAAGGGCAAAAATGGAAAATAAAGTAGGTTAACCATAAAGCAAGAAAAAAATGAAGTATAAATAGGCCAAATGGATAATACAGGAGGTTAGGAATAAAGCAAGAGAAGTGGAAATGTAAAAAGGGCAAAATGTAAAATAAAGTAATAAGAAATGATAAGTATAAACTAGGCAAAAAAATAACAATAAAGGTAAAAACAAAGCTGCAAGAAATTAAATATAAAAAATAAAACTATCATGTAAAAATGATAATGCAAAATTCTAAAA
>CAMRHE010000518.1:102500-190000 GCA_947044405.1 Leptodactylus fallax | reverse complement strand
TGTAGGCTTCATCTCTAGTGTCCCATTGGTCCTTTCACACAGATGGGTGTTGTTCATTGTTCGAGGGCCTTGTTTTGGAGATGTTCTAGCACAAGATTCGGGATGGTAGGGTCTAGATATAATATTTGCAGCTGAAGTGACGCAAAGATCCCGCTGCTATCACTTCTAGTTAATGGTGTGCACCACATCCCCTCCAGCTCCTCTACTCTCCCCATCACAACCAATAATCTTTACTCTGCCTGCTTCTTGTGTATCGATGCTTTTTCCAGCCTAAGGCACCTACTTTGATATGCTAATATTTCCGAGTAGCAAACTCTGCAGAGATCATATTAATGTTGTTCATACAGAGTCGAGCTTTTGCCTTAGTTGAATATTCAGATAACCAATTTCAAAAGAAATTACTAAGAAGCCGGGCTGCTATTTACAGGAGCAGGCAGTGTTTTTAATCATTAAAAAAAAAAAAATCTACTTTTTTCACCACTTTTTTTTTTTTTTTTTTTTTGGGAGAATTGATGCTTAGTTAAAAAGATCAGTGTGTTTTCTGAAGAATTGTTTGATAAAAAGTCAACTGTACAGCCGTATGGAGCGGAGCGTAACGTATAAGGTGGGGGGGACGAGGTTCGAAATATTTGGAGACAAAGGGAAAAAAAAAAAAAAAAAAAAAAAATCACATGGTGACATTTTGGCCCATACTGTTTCATGATATCTCGATGATGGAGTCCAAAAAAACTCATGTTCCTCTTTGTGATCATGCAGTCTGGACGCCCCAGGCAAATTTCAAAAAGCTTAAATACTACTATCGCCTCTAGGCCATGAAGAGAGGACAAGACTACCGGCAACAAGGTTTTTTTTTCTTCCATTTGCCCTTGGCAACATAAAATACAAACTACTTTGAATCAAAACATTTTTGGGGAATTAATATGATCTGAACTCCTTTCAGTTTTAAAAGATCTTGAGATTGTCAAATCGCTTAGAGGTGAATGACATGCGGATGGCGAGGCGTTTACTTCGAGATGGAGACGTCAGATCTTATTTGGTTAAAAACTCTAGGCCAAGTCTGAAGCACTAGAGTATTATCTGCCACTTAGCAGAGGACCCTGCGTCAGTGCCAGGATGCCAGGGCAAGAGGCGTATGGGAAACTTCAGTCATGGTAGGGGAAAGGCATCGTACCCGTCACGCCATCCCATAGGCATATCATAGGTTCTTACCGTATCACTACCTAATACGTAACACCCAGGACTGGCAATGCTTCAATGCCAGGATGCCAGGGGAAAGACATTGTACCCCTCACGTCATGCCATAGACACATTATATGTTCCTATTACATTTCTACAGTAATATGTAACACCCGGGAATGGCAATGCCAGGATACCAGGGCAAGGGGTGTATGTGGAACTATAGTCATTGTAGGGGAAAGGCATTATACCCGTCATGTCATCCCATATAGACACATCATAGGTTCTTACCACATCACTACCTAATACGTAATACCCAGGATTGGCAATGCTTCAATGCCAGGATGCCAAGAGAAAGACATCATACCCGTCACATCATGCCATAGACACATCACTATACCTAATACGTAACACCCAGGACTGGCAATGCTTCAATGCCAGGATGCCAGGGGAAAGACATTGTACCCCTCACGTCATGCCATAGACACATTATATGTTCCTACTACATTTCTACAGGAATATGTAACACCCGGTAATGGCAATGCCAGGATGCCAGGGCAAGGGGTGTATGGGGAACTATAGTCATGGTAAGGGAAAGACATTGTACCCGTCATGTCATCCCATATAGACACATCATAGGTTCTTACCACATCACTACTTAATATGTAATACCCAGTATTGGCAATGGTTCAATGCCAGGGTGCCAAGGGAAAGACATTGCATCTGTCACGTCATGCCATAGACACATTATATGTTCCTACTACATTGCTACAGTAATATGTAACACCCAGAAATGGCAATACCAGGATGCCAGGGCAAGGGGTGTCATTGTAGGGGCAAGGCATTGTACCCGTCACTTCATCCCATAGACACATTACTGTATATGTTTCTACTACATTGCTACAGTAATATGTAACACCCAGGAATGGCAATGCCAGGATGCCAGGGCAAGGGATGTATGGGGAACTACAGTCATGGTAAGGGAAAGACACTGTACCCATAATGTCATCCCATAGACACATCATATGTTCCTACTATATCACTGCCTAATATCAGGAACAGCCATGCTTCAATACCAGGTGCCAGGGCAAGGAGTGGTGGGGCACTGTACTCATCATGTCATCCCATATACCTATCATATGTTCCCACTACATCGCTACACTACACTCATAAATGGTAATGGTCCAACGCCAGAATGCCAGGGAAAGGGGTGTATGGGAGACTTTAGTCATGGTAAGGAAAGGACACCGTACCCGTCACATCAACCCATAGACACATTCTTGCTAAACCATTACATTAGTATCTGACACTGAGGAACAGCCATGCTTCAATGTCAAGGCAAGAGGTACATGGGAGACTTTAGTCATTATAGGGGGAAAGCACAATCCCTCCATCCCATAGGCACATCATATGATCCTACTATTAATATCGGACTTTCAACTAAGGCCATGCTTCAATGTCAGGATACCAGGGTAAGGGGTGTATAAGGAATATAAATGATTAGATGGGAAAAACACAACCACTTTATCCCATAGACCCATCATATGATCCTAATATACATACAGTCCATGCTTCAATGCCAGGATGTCAGGGTATGGAGAGACTTCAGTCATCATAGGGACAGACATTCATCCCATAGACACATCATATGTCCCCACTACATCACTACACTAATATATGACACTCCAGATTGGAAATGCTTCAATGGCAGGGCAAGGGGTTTATGGGGAATATAACTTATAAAAGGGAAAAGTACAATCCCTTTACCCCATAGACCACCATATGATCCTTCTATAAATATCTGAAACTCAGCAAAGTCCATGCTCGAATGTCAGGATACAGACTATATGGGACATCTCAGGCATTATTAAGGAAAGACACGGTACTTGTCACTTCATCCCATACACATAACCATTCCTATTGCCTGGCTATGCTTAGATCTATAACTTAGATGCTTCAATGCCAAGATGCCAGGGTTGATCTGTATAGGAGGCTTCAATTATTATAAGAAGACCCTCCATCTTTCACTCCTTCCCATAAACATATAGCATGTTCCCTCTGTTCAATGGGGTAAGATCTGCCACTTACTATCAATGTTTGGATGCCTGGGTACATATTATATGGGTTGATTTATCCCATTAATTCATCCCATAGACACGCAATATGTTCCTGCTTCATGACTAGATGACAGGAGGTTTTAGGAAGCGTCGCTTATTATAAGGGGATTACACTTAATATATGTTCCTACTGCAACCCTAGACTGAGATCTGACACTTACCAATGGGCCATGTATTAATATCAGGGTACAGGGTATATTATATAGGGATCATGCTCTACCTATGGCTTCATCCCATACATCACTAGATGAGGGTCACATATAAATGGCTGGGATACCCTGGCTTGTAGTATATATAAGACAGGTTAGTATATGGGAAAAAGTCCTCCAGCCATTACTCCATCCCATTATAACATGACATCTTATTATAGAATTTCTAGATTTGTATCCCCAGTTTGCTGAGGGCCCTTAATCTGTGCTGGGATGCCATGGTATGGGGTAATAGGGGGTATCAGCCATTACAAGGAAAGTATACATCACCCCTTACCTCATCCCATAAAGGCATATCACATCACTAGTAACAGTAAAGCCTGATGGGTGACATATACATGTCGTAGCCTCTCACTAGGCCTTCATGGGAAATCTGTTACATGGGAATGATAACGGAGAATGGGTGGAGATGGATATAGCACATGTAGTATTAGTAGTATCTCATCTGAGAGGTTGAGCGTGATCATATAAAGGAACAATATTAACCGGTAGAACCATCTACTACTTGTGCCTTAGATATTTTTATTGCATATGACGTTGTCTTTTAAGATGGAAATTAAGCATGCGCTGTCATGTAATATGTAGTATATAATATACTATATAATATAATATGGTATATAATATAATATAATATGGTATATAATATAATATAATATAATATAATATGGTATATAATATAATGTGGGGTATAATATAGTATAATGTGGGATATAATTATATATTACACAGTATAATATAGAATAATATGAGGAATAATATAGTATATTATGGGGTATAATATGGAATAATATGGTGTATAATATGGAACAATATGGGGCAATCTATCTATCTATCTATCTATCTATCTATCTATCTATATATCTTAGCATACCCCATGTTATATATTGTTTAATTTAGTGTAATGAGTATATAGTATAATTTGGGGTATAATATAGTATAATGCAGGGTATAATTTTAGATAATATTGGGAATAAGTGAATATGAGGTATAATATAGTATAATATGGGATATAATATAGTTTATTATGAGGTATAATTTAGTATAATATGGAAAATAATATAGTATATTATGTGGTATAATTTAGTATAATATGGAGTATTATATGAGGTATAACACATTATAATATTAGATATAATATAGTATAATATGAGATATAATATAATATATTATGTGATATAATTTAGTATAATATGGGGTATAATATGAGGTATAATACAGTATAATATTAGATATAATATAGCATAACATACAATACACAGTGAAGTGTTATTGTTTAAAATAGTATCACAGACTAATAATGAGTGTATTGTATAAAATACTGTAGTGAAGTGTAGTATATATAGCACAGTATTGTATAGCATATTGCAGTTTAGTATATTGTATAGCATAGTGTTGTATATTATAGTATAGTACAGAATATTATAATATTGCATAGTATAGAGACTGCCGGATAATGTAGCGTAGTATAGTATAGTATAGTATAGTATAGTATAGTATAGTGTAGTGTAATGTAATGTAGTGTAGTGTAGTGTAGTGTAGTGTAGTGCAGTATAGTATAGTGTAGTGTAGTGTAGTATAGTGTAGTGTAGTGTAGTGTAGTGTAATGTAGTGTAGTGCAGCGCAGTATAGTATAATATACTATAGTATAGCGTAGTATAGTATAGTGTAGTGTAGTGTAGTATAGTATAGTATAGTATAGTATAGTATAGTATAGTGTAGTGTAGTGCAGAATAGTATAATATAGTATAGTATAGTATAGTATAGTGTAGTGTAGTGTAGTGTAGTGCAGTATAGTATAGTATAGTGTAGTGTAGTGCAGTATAGTATAATATAGTATAGTATAGTATAGTATAGTGTAGTGTAGTGTAGTGTAGTGCAGTATAGTATAGTATAGTATAGTGTAGTGTAGTGCAGTATAGTATAGTATAGTATAGTATAGTGTAGTGTAGTGCAGTATAGTATAGTGTAGTGTAGTGTAGTATAGTGTAGTGTAGTGTAGTGTAGTGTAATGTAGTGTAGTGCAGCGCAGTATAGTATAATATACTATAGTATAGCGTAGTATAGTATAGTGTAGTGTAGTGTAGTATAGTATAGTATAGTATAGTATAGTATAGTATAGTATAGTGTAGTGTAGTGCAGTATAGTATAATATAGTATAGTATAGTGTAGTGTAGTGTAGTGCAGTATAGTATAGTATAGTGTAGTGTAGTGCAGTATAGTATAATATAGTATAGTATAGTATAGTGTAGTGTAGTGTAGTGTAGTGCAGTATAGTATAGTATAGTATAGTATAGTGTAGTGTAGTGCAGTATAGTATAGTGTAGTGTAGTGTAGTGCAGTATAGTATAATATAGTATAGTATAGTATAGTATAGTATAGTGCTTTATCAGGGGTGTAACTAGAGTGGGTGCAGAGATTGCTGTCACACCAATATCCTGGAGCATGAGAGTTCCTAAAAGGTCCCTCAGCCCACACAAATAGACCAGTATAATAAATGTGATAGATGAGGGCCCTGTTACAGATTTTACACTGGGGCCTAAGAACTGCAGATTGCTATATTACAGTGTAGATATAGCAGCTTAACCAGCATGGCGGGCTACAGCATTAAAGTATCACCCCTACTACCTGTGTATCACAGCCAAACATTCACTGTGCATTCCAATGACCGTGCTATACAAATAATATACAGACATTTGGCATGTTACACTATTAACATAATGCGCCATCTGTATTACAGGCTTTACATCTTTACAGTATACAGGATTTATTGTCACTTAATGACTTCAGATCTCGGTTTCATATTGATATCTTGAGCTCACACAGAAATGTATATTATTATTATTTATATTAATTATGTATTATTATATTATTATTATTATTATTATTATTATTATTATTATTCATTTTTATTATTAACGCATCATTGTCATTATATATATATATCATATTATAGCTTTATCATAGTGATACAACCATCAATATATAGTAAAAAGGCCACATATGCATTACACAAACACAGGGAAAATGACAAAATCTGAGCCTTTATAACACTAGAATGAAATGTATAGCAGGAACGTATGGGGAAAGAAGAGCAGGGAGTCTCATGTATAAGGACAGGTCATTTGTTATATCTTGTATGTAGGGTCCTGGTGAATGTAGGACCACGATAAAGATGACATCAGGTTATTGGGTTGATCAAGGGTAATACATATAATGTACATTGTTTCTGTCCGGTCAATACAAATTGAAAGGCGTCAACGATTCTGTGTTTTTATCGAAAAGTCCTAGTTGTAAACTTAGTAGAATCAACCACATAAAGCTAAAAAACATAGAGACCAGAGGACGTAGACCGGGCAATGACCAGTGACCCTATAGATGGGCCTTACCAAGTAGTGACAGGCAAGAGAAGGTCAATATAAGGTATTATAGGAAACATTGATACAGAATATGTCTTGGTTATTTGAGGATAAATTTTAGTCTTTTTGGTCTCCAAGAATTTTGGTTACGACTTAAGTATTCAGAGGTGATAGACATTGGTCAAATATCTTATTAGACAACCATTAAGTCCTAAAAGACTTAGAGATATATCGTCTTGGCCTAAAGCTGGCCATACGCATTAAACTAATATTCTATCCAATGCTCTTAAATCTACAGTGGTCGTAAAGATGACTTTCTTTCAGCTTCCCAGAAATTACTTAAATACTTTTTTAGAAGATTCTTTAAGACTCGACAATGTTCTTTTCGTTCTGCAATGTTCTTTCTAACTCTAGAAAACCCCAATTCAACATGTTCAACCCTTCTCTCCCCCAACATCTGCCATGGGGGGGTGTAAGGAGGTTCCCATACACATTGGATGGTTGAACGGTTTGGCTTATATGTATCTAATATATAAGGTCAACTTTAGACCCGGTCATTTCATTTTACAATGTTCTCTCTCAAAGATCCTACAATCTCACAATGTTACCTGGGACTCCCCCATATTATGTAAAAATGTAACAAAGTTCCTTAGAGTTGTTCTTTTTGTTTTAATTTCTCTTAATATTTTACAATGTTCTCTTAAACTTCAGATCCTTAAATACTCCCATAAGACTCCACAATGTTTCTCGGAATATGAAATTGTATCTGATACCTTTTACTTTTCCTTAAGACTCTACAATATTGCTCCTGACTTCTAGACACTTGAATGCTCTTTGAAACATGATCCTGTTTCTATATTTTCACACTCCTTACAAGCTAAAATGTTTTTATTTTTTATTTTTCTCAGAATATTCCTTAATATCTATATCTATATATATATATATATATATATATATATATATATATTTTTTTTTTTTTTTTTTTTTTTAAAGCTTATTTAGAGAAATTACAAGAGCCAGGTCAAAGACAATTTTAAAACTGTGGTGAATCCGTTGTCACATCAAATATCTTTATGCATATCTATCTATCTATCTATCTATCTATCTGTCTGTCTAATATCTATCTATCTATCTATCTAATATCTATCTATCTATCTATTTTATATTATCTATCTATTTATCTAATATTATCTCATATCTCATATCTATCTATCTATATATCTAATATTATCTATCTATCTATCTATCTCATATCTATCTTATATTATCTATCTATCTATCTCATATCTATATCTATCTATCTTATATTATTTATCTATTTATCTCATATCTATCTATCTATATATCTAATATTATCTTATATGTCATATCTATCTATCTATCTATCTAATATTATCTATCTATCTATCTATCTATCTTATATTATCTATCTCATATCTATCTAGCTATCTAACAGGAAGCTTCTGGGCCCCAATGAAAAATTTGTAACAAGGCCTCCACCTGCCATGTGCTATGTATAATACTAGTCTTATATATTGTAGATAGGCCTTTGGGCACTCTTGTTCTCTAAGGCCCAGTCTATCTATCTATCTATCTATCTATCTATAGTTCTATCATCTATCTATCTCTCTATCTATCTATCT
This sequence comes from Leptodactylus fallax, assembly GCA_947044405.1. NCBI lineage: Eukaryota > Metazoa > Chordata > Amphibia > Anura > Leptodactylidae > Leptodactylus > Leptodactylus fallax. The sequence goes on along the minus strand of CAMRHE010000518.1, from coordinate 181,499 downwards.
ATCTATCTATTATCTATCTATTATCTATCTGTCTATCTACCTGTATATCTATCCATCTATCCATCTCCTTAGTACACTTAAGATTTGCACACACATATATTTTTAATACTGACAAATGACATTGTGAAGTATAGCTTAGAAATAAGTGTTATGCAAACTTCTTGGTCCCTGTCTTGTTAAATGGCTTATAATATTACTAGTTATAATAAAAATAATAATGATGTATTTGTCCTTCATTACTGGATATACAAGACTGCAGATAATATAATAATGCCATATTTTCATATTGATAATATATTTATATCACTGTGTATTGTATCCTTATACCTCTTACTGATATGTATGCATATTGGCGCAGTTTGCCATGATCATGCCATTATATCATGTATATATTATTATGTAATAATACCATAAGTGTATATTAATCTAATGTTCTATAGTTTGATAATTGTCCTTTCATAACGATGCAACAAATTCCACACGTCACCTTATATGTCTGAATAAGCACATCCTGCCATGTATATCGTGGTGAATAATATATTTCTCCAGAATCCAGGCAGTGTTGAGCTGAAGCTTAGACGTAGCCTTCAGCAATGTGATTGTTGTTACCAGCAGGATCCTTTTGTGGGCATGTTCATGATTTATTTCATAGTGCAATTGTCATTCATGTACATTAAAAATATATAGTGTACAGTCAGCCTCAAAGAAGACGGTAGAATAAAGAAATACAGGACACTGCAAATTTAAATTTCACGCGTCAAAGTGTATTATGTGGGGATACATATCACATAGATATGAGGTGCACTATGTTCTAAGAGCGCTGGCACATTCTTAAAGCCTAATTTAGAGCCATAAACTAAGAGTACTAATCTATCTATCTATCTATCTATCTATCTGTCTATCTATCTGTCTATCTATCTCGCTGTCTATCTCGCTGTCCATCTATCTATTTATCTATCTATTCTATAACTCGATGTGTATCTATCTATCCATCCATCTATCTCACTGTCTATCTATCTATCTATCTATCTATCTATCTATCATCTATCTATCATCTATCTATCTATCTATTTATCTATCATCTATCTATCCATCCATCTATCTCGCTGTCTATCTGTCTATCTATCTATCTATCTATCTATCTATCTATCTATCTATCATCGATCTATACATCTATCTATCTATTTATCTATCTATCTTTCCTTCTTTTACAGACCTACAGAATTTCACCACCATATAGAAACAGTGTGGTACTCTAAATAAAGTCCCATCTAATTGTGCCCCTTTTTAGGCTCTTATTTTTCCATTTCTGTAAGGTGTATTCACTTGTATATTGAAATTAAAACCTCTAACTTTCTAATTTTTTAAACCTATCTGTAGCACATTAATTGTCTTCATATATTGTAAATTAATCTTTTATATAAAAAAAAATTAGATTTAAAAATTCTTTATTTTCTTGACATTTTTATTAGTATTAAATTTCCATCTTCAATTTACAGAAAATATAGGATTTTGTGTATTATTTAGATCATCATTTTTTATTTTTTTTTGCCATTTCTAGAAAGGGACCATAAGGGTAATACCTTCTATATTCTAGATTAGCAACCATAACTGTCTTTTCTTTCTTTCTTTCTTTCTTTCTTTCTTTCTTTCTTTCTTTCTTTCTATATATCTGTCTAATATATTTCATATATATATATCTACATATGTCCTGTCTACCTATGTATGTATTGATATCCTATTCATTTATTTGATTGATTAATCTATCTATCTATCTATCTATATATCTAATCTTTCTCGCATCTTCCTATGTATTTAATTTCTATCTATCTTTCTCATATCTATCTATCTAGATATCTCGAGTCTATCTTCTATCTATCTATCTATCTATCTCTCTATCTACACATCCACCTTTCTCATATCTATCTATCTATCTATCTATCTATCTATCTATCTTTCTGATATTTATCTATCTTATCTATTTCCTATCTATCTATCTATCTATCTATCTATATATCTCCAATCTAACTATTAACACTTTTAAAATAGTCAATAGAAGTACATAAAATGGTTTTAATGTGAAGTATTATATGATAGTTAATATCTGAGAATATATCTGAACTTGTTCCATATAATACTGCACATTATACCCATATATATATATATATATATATATATATATATATACTTCCATTGACTGTATTATATTTGTTATCTGTTCATTAAAAGTCTACAAAAATTTAAATTGAAAATATTCTAGAAAAACACTATTTATATGGTCACCAGGAGACAGAGCCAAATTGACATAATATAATAATAGTGGTAATAACAGAAACAAGGATCAATAATACACAGGAATAAACATGGTAGATTTAGGCAGATATCTCTCCACTGCCTGATAATATTGCATAATATGAGTAGAATTCTCTTCTTAGCAGGGTTTATGAATACATTGTGAATATACTGTGTGAGCACTTATAACATCTGCTTCGTGTTTCTCTTCCCTCTAAGGAGGTACCTGCGTAGTAAACCCCACAGACCTGTTCTGCTCAGTTCCTGGCCGGCTCTCTTTGCTAAGCTCCACGTCAAAATACAAGGTCACCATAGCAGAAGTGAAAAGACGTCTCTCTCCTCCCGAATGCCTCAACGCTTCTCTCCTGGGTGGAATATTACGAAGGTAAAAGCAGGTCAATATTTCTATATTTGTATTAGGCAATTATGAAAGGAGTTCTACTATATCTCATATAAAACCTAGTGTATACCTGCTGTGTACAAGGTATTATATGACTAACATGGCGCAATATCTCAGTACAACACTTTACGTGCTCATCTCCTATTTTTGATAACTTAAATAGATCTTTAAGAGTATGCAACTAAGTCCTCCTTGGTGGAAAAAGAGGAATGCGCTCTAGCGCCACCTTTTGGAAGGTAGCTCCCTATAAATCAATGCCTGGTTTTCCAGGAAACTAGTGCCATGATCTGGGATTAAAATCTATCCAGAATAACTCCTCCAAAAGGAAGAGAGACCACCATTGCAGGGTTATTGGCCCTCTTAAGTGTGAGTATTCTTTGCATCTTCTTTTCCCAGAATCCTTAGCAAGTAATGTATGGCCTATGCTGTACACAAAAACATGGCCTGCCAAGACAGAAGTCTCTTTAAGGAGACAAAGTACCCCTTCTGATCCACATGTAATAACCTGAACATGATAGAACATGTAATATACATATTGTTTCCTTTGCATACATTCATTGACTAATCCTGCCCTAGGTCCATGTGATCTGCAAACACCCCCTTTATGATGTCTACATGCCTTAATAGGACATATGGATAGGGTTGTCCATGTTTGATAGCCAGCTCAATGATAATCGGTATATTTAGGCATATACTTTGTATTGCGTAATTTCTTCCACTTACTGACCTATAAGACCTCTGCCAAGCTGAGACTGAGACAAATACAGTGTATCTAAAATACTTGCTAAGATATCTCTGTAGCCTGTCATAGTCTAGTCCTATATTCTACACCAATGGCATTCCTATCACAAGGGTAGTCCATGCAGCTGCTATGGGGCCCCTAGACAAGGGGACTCAGTCCAGATTTTAAGGAGTATTCTCCAACTTTAAAAGTTATTCCCTATTACTAGGATAAGCCATCATTTTATGGTCTGGGGGGGAATGACTTCTGGAACCTCATCTAATCCTGAAAGTAAAGGTGTCGCAGATCTGGTGTAGTGCTATGTTCCCTTAACTGTAGTTGCCCAGCTATCTTCTGCCGTGGCAAATGCAGCACAGCCCCATTCAAGAGAATAGGGTCATCTGCAGCTCCCTGAACAGCTGGGTGGCCAAGAGTGCAACTGTGCAGAGAAGACTTAGAAAGGGACTGTATAAGATCGCCATCGATCTGAGGATCAGTGGAGATTCATAAAGGTCGGATCCCCAATGATCATAAAGCGATGGATTATACTAGCAATATTCCCTCACTCTCTAAGGGAAGAATATCCCTTTAATATTTACAAAGGGACAACCTCATCTACTTGACAGAATACTATAATACTCAGAAGCGTAGCATGAAGCTCCAGGGGCAAAATCTCTAACAGGTCCCCCAACTACAAAGCATTGTTTATACCACTGGCCTCCTCATATTGGGAAAAGACCCCTTATGGACCTGCTAAGCAGGGGCATAACTTGAGGGGGTGCAGAGGGTGCAGTTGGACCGGAGCCCAGGATCCTTAGGGGGTCCATAAGCACTGCCATCAGTATTGAGATTGCAGCTTCCATCTGGCCCATAAGCCAAGGAGACCCACACATTACCCTAACCACACTAAGGTTGATTAAACTCCTTAGAGGCCGTAACCATCACTATCAAGAATTCACTGTAGGGATGAGGTAGGGGGGCCCGGACAAAAGATTGCACCGGGGCCCACAAGACTTTAGTTATGCCACTGCTGCTAAGGCTCCACGGCCAAGTCCGATTGTACCCTCAAGTTCTACCCCTAATAATACTGTAGTATAAAGGCCTAATAATAGATTTTACATACTGAGTATTGACAAACTTTTTTATCGACAGAGCCAATAATAATGAAAATGAGGTCTAAAACATCCGTAATAAATAAGACATTTATATATTTACTGTCCTTGTACTCAACGTGGGGCTTCTCCTTTTTGCAGGGCAAAGTCGAAAAATGGGGGTCGTTGTTTAAGAGAAAAGTTGGACAGGCTTGGTCTAAACTTACCTGCAGGAAGGCGAAAAGCTGCTAATGTAACGCTGTTGACATCCTTAGTGGAAGGTAAGTTTGCCTCTCCCTGCCACCCACAGCCCGTGCAACTTGGAATCAGATTAACTATGCCATTCTCCAGTCCTCAAACAATTGTAAATCTTTGCAGTTGTTCAGAACTTTCAGATCTGAAGAATATATCCCACTTGTCTTTGATCATTTTAGATGAAGTCACACAGTGTAGGAGAAGATAAAGTACCTGGATTGGAGTTCTGCTTTCAGTCAGAGGGGGATGAAAGTGCATCCTCACATAGTGGGCATTACAAACCCTCTCCCTTTTATTCCCTTGAATGTTTGGACGAGCTGATCAAATCGAGCAAGGTCTTTCTTCTAAGGTCTTAAAAGATCTTTCCGATACATTTCTCTTCATTAATTCACTTGTCTCAGCCCATCACTTTACAATGAGAAACTTTAACTGAAATGGGCATTTCTATTGTAGAATTGAGTAATCCATAGATTTTAGGGTCTTCTAAAAATGGAGATCTTGTGGTTTTACCATGGAGGGTGTTTGATGTAATCTACCTACGTTCTGTTACCTTAAAATTTGTCTTTGCTCGGTAGTAGATTTTCTTGGTTTCAATGGGCTGCCTCGTCACATAGTAACATAATAGATGAGTTTAGAAAAAGACACAAGCTTGTCAGTTCCAACCTACAAACCTACCACGTTGATCCAGAGTAAGGCAAAAAAAAAAAATCCTATGACACTGATGCCAATTGCGCCATATTAGAGAGTTGGAAATTCCTTTACCAGGTTATTTTGTCAGGGTAAGATAGGTCCAGCTCATATGAAGGACCATCCACTTGTCTCAGCCCATCACTTTAGAATGGGAAACTTTAATTGAAATGGGTATTCCTATTGTAGATGTGAATAATCCATACATTTTAAGTTCTTCTAAGAATGGAGATCTTGCAGTTTTACCTTGTAGGGTGTTTGATTTTATCTATGTTCTGTTTGGTTACCTTGAACTTGGTGTTTGTTCAGTAGTAAATTTTCTCGGTTGTAATTGGCTGCTTCATCACATAGTAATGAGATTGAAAAAAAGTCCATCAAGTCCAACCCTAAAACTACAAAGTTGATCCAGAGCAAGGCAAAAAAAAAACATGAAGTGGACGCCAACTGCCCCATATAGGGGAAAAAAATCCTTCCCAGCTCCAAATATGGTAATCAGAATAAATCCATGGCTTAACATCTCATACCGAAATACTGGGTTCCATAATTTTTACTATCTAGAAGGGCTTCCAGTGCCCTCTTTAACTTGTCCCGTTAACCCATTACGCAGCTTGTTTTGCCAGGAGTTGATTCAGCCAGCTGCTCATATACCATCCACCAGTTGCAGCCCAACACTTTAGAATCAGGAACTTTACTTGAATTGGGTATTTCTATAGTAGAACTGAGTAATCCATATTTTTTAGGTTCTTCTGAGAATGGAGATCTTGTGGTTTTGTATTGGAGGGTATTTGATTTTATCTACATTCTGTTTGGATTCCTGAAATTTGTGTGTGTTCGGTAGTAAATGATTTTGGTTTGACTGGGATGGTGGAAAAAGGCACCAGTTCATGAAGTCCAACCTGTAAACCTACCATGTTGATCCAGAGCAAGGCAAAAAAGACATGAGGCGGACACTGATTTCCCCATATTTGGGGGAGAAAAAGTTCTTAGTTCCAGATATGGCAATTGGAATAAATCACTGGATCAACATTCTGAAAGATACCAAAATGCCAGTTCCCATATTTTTACTTTCTAGAGATGCATCCAGGCCCCATTGAACTTGTCCAGAGATAACACTAAGCAGGTTATTTTAATGGGGCATGATACAGCCAACTGGTCTCATGAATAACGATCCTTGTATCTCATGGGTAGTTTATGTTCACCAGAGTAGGGGGCGCTATCTGTCTATGATGTTTATGTGCCTTAAAATGGTACATGGGCAAGGACTGTACACTTATATTGGTCACTGAAAGTAACAACACCTGGTCAGGGAAATCTAGCCAAAAAATTATTGAGCATGCATGTGAGAGTAGAAAGCCACAGAGAAAAGGGTTAGGCATATCGAAATCCAACATGCCTGATCCTGCTCCCCCAAGACATCTACCAATGGGGGAGAGTCAGTAAGATCCCATACATTTTAGATCCTCGTGCAGTTCTGCTGAGATCATCATTTTTCCCAATATACATCTCATGTGCATAGCCAGATTTAGATACAGGGTCGTAGTTACACTTCTAGGTCAAACTCATCAGATGTCTATTATGAGTGTGAGTGAAACTCAGAAAATAATAATTTTCTCTAATATTCAGGAACATTGGCAGTTATGTGGATGATTCTGTATTTAGCCAATCTATTTGTGACCCACAACCCGTTACCTTCTCCCATATACCAATTCTAGTCTTCCGTTCTCTGCAGGAGAGGCCCTCCATTTAGCCCGAGATTTTGGATACACTTGTGAGACAGAGTTTCCAGCAAAGGCTGTAGGAGAACATCTGGCTAGGCAACACATGGAACAGAAGGAGCAGACAGCGAGGAAAAAGATGATACTTGCCACAAAGTGAGTAGTTGGGGTTTTGACAATGTTCATTTTGGCCATTAATGACTTTTTTGTGAAAATTTGATGAACTTTTTAACTCTTTTACCAATAGTCTTGTGTTGTTTATTGCTCTGTTGAAAACCTTAAAAAATTGACACTGAAGTTATTGTAGAAAATTGTAGAATTGGGGTTTTAATACATGGTTAATATTCCATTTTTTTGTATTTATATAGTTCATTGACTCCAAAGTAGAAAAAAAAAGCCACAATAAAAAATTTACAACAAATGTATAATGTGAACATAAAATACTTGGTGCCCATCTTTTTACATTTTTTGGGAGCAATTCTTCCAGTTTCCATACCCCTCTTAATCTTTGTATAATGGCCACCAGATTCTCAGACTACTCTATGTACAAGATGTTTTGTTAGCCTTAGACACTGTTCCTTCCTCTTGGATGGACCAGTTGAGCACCATCTACATAGAGTAGTCTAAGAAGTTGATGGCATTTTTACAGAAATGGAGAGGTAATGGAAAATCAGAAGAACTCGAGAAAGGTTAAAGAGGAGGAGACATGATAATTTTACTATGTGATGTTCATATACTGTGAAATTTGTTTTTGCGAATCGGAAGATGACTTTACCACAAATAGATTAATAGTGCAAAAACCAGTAACACAGATACTGACAAAGAGTAGTTCATTATTAAAGGGGTTGTCCGGGATGAAATAAAAATTAACCCCTAAACTGAACCCCCCTCCCCCTAACTTCTAATTTACTTATATTTAAAAAAAAATCTAGAATTACCCATATCCCTGTGACTAACCCCAGCACACTTTCTGATAATCCGGTGATGTTCAGTTTCCCCGTTTCCGAAATGGAATGTCACCATTACTGCCCCCTAACCCCATCATACTTATGTGTCTTCCTCTCCAGGAATGGCTCCTCCCCTCTTCCTCTCTGCTAGCGCTTGCGCAGTCTGGAAGTGCCTGCGACACATGTGCAGTAGAGATGGCACTCCATCTCTACTACTCAGAGATCAGAGGCACTTCCAGTCTGTGCACACGCTAGCAGAGAGGAAGAGAGGTGTCTCCAGCCTGCGCACAGTGAAAGAAAAGGAGGAGCCATTCCCAGAGAGGAATTCAGGTAAGTATGAAGTTGTGGGGGGGTGGGCTGAGTTAGTTAGTTGGGAAGGGATAATAGTGGGCCGGACAGCTAGGGAGACAGGGTGGGGGTGTAACGGAGTGATAGCACAGGAAGGGCAGTCAGAGGGAGGTAGTGTGGAAGCAAAACAGCAGGAAGCTACACCATGTAAACAAATGCAGAAGATGACAGGAGCTCCCAGAAAAACCCAGAAATCACTCAAAAAGCTGCTAAAGATATATGGGTGTACTTATTAACCCATTAATAGAACTAAGAGACTTTTTTTTAAAAAAAAAAAAGATTTTTTTGCCCGGAAAACCGCTTTAAGTAAAAAAAAAAACACAGTTGTAAGAAGACTTCATTGTGGTAGAACTTCGAGACAGGGTGGGCATTTCTCCAACCCAAAGTAAACCAGTGAAATTTGTCAAGGTCATCAAGGTGATGAAAGGTCTTCTTTAAAAGCATTGTCTGGGTAGTTAAGATTACCTTACTGGATGATGGAACTCGGGGTTCTGGCCTGGTTCTTACACCCAGGTGACAGGTCAGAACAAGGCCGGAATCCCCGGGTCCGTCATCCATTGTTGGCTGGATTGGTCAAGGTAATCTTAACTACCTGGACAACTCATTTAACTATTAGTACCTACTGAAATCTTTCCTGTCCTTTCATCCCCACGGCTATTAACTCTAAAAGATGCTCTTAACTAATTGAAGTAGTATTTACTAATTATACCTTATTATAGTCTTAATGACCCATAAGTTCTAAATTTGGGGACTGCTAACTCAAATTCTCAATATATACATATCTTAATATACAATTTCTAGATTTGAGTTTTTATGGGCTTTGTATTTTTTTAGGCAAATCTGCAAAGAATTTCAGGACCTACTCAGCCAAGACAGGTCACCACTGGGCTCCTCAAGGCCAACACCAATTCTAGACCTTGATATTCAGAGACACTTAACACATTTTAGGTATGTATTTAATGTTGTAGCTTTAATGGGTTTTGTGAATTTTTGCTATTAAAATACTACACAAATCTCATTGTTACAATGTTTTAGAGAATTCTGTAAGTTTTAAAGGTTGTCTCAACCCAGAATATCTCTACTGCAATCCTTCATTTTGATGGAGTGACTTAATTAGATTCCTAGTTTAAGAAAGGTTGGGGATGCTTTCTACTTCTGTCAATTTTTTGACAAAGTAGTTGGTGTCTTATAGAAGTCTACAATTTTCTTGGATCTGGTGAATCATGATCTCCTTCTTCTCAAGAGCTTGCTTGGTCTTGTTAATTCATCAGAATTAATGTTATATATTGAAGAATTTTATCAAGAAATACATTGATGGCTTTCTTGTATGGAACATCATCAGTGTGTGATTGATGGATGTCTCACCACTAGGATCACTACTGTTCACCAGATTGCAAGGGTTATGGCACTGTGGACCCTTTCAATTTTATCCAGGGGCTGTTTGGATGCCTGTTCCCCATGCTGCTTCTTAAAACCTTACAGAGAGCTCCAGAATCACTATATTCACAGATCTAGGGTAGTCCTATCAGTCAGATCATCACTGATCTCCCCATGATGGCCTATCCTAAGGACAAGCCAGAAACATGTTTTGCCATAAAACCACTTTACTAAGAGACCTATGATAAAATTAGCACATCCATCCAAGCACCATATTAAAATCTAAGGCTGGGTTCACATCTACCAAGGGTGTCCATTAGGCACAGATCGACTTTTTCGACTGGCTACTTCAGTTAAAAAGAACGAACGCTCAACGGATACTCCACAGACCCATTTTAGTCAATGGGAGTCCCTTGGGCTTTGTTGGCTTTTTAGCAGTCCATTTTCCCATTCTTCTGGTCCTCCAGCTGACCAGAAGAACAGACACCAGGTGCTAGTGTGAACTTAGCATAACTGAAACTTAGTAAAAGCAGAAAAATCTAATAAAACTTTTTAGTTTGCTGACTATTGAGCCAATGTTATACAAGATCGTCGAGTGGAGTTTCCCATTAATGGGCTATTCCCATCCTGTAAAGTGATGCTATAAGAGGAGGAACCCAGAATATCTACCCGACCCTACAGATAGATAGGTTAGGGTCACTTGTGAATCGGTGCCTCTGTTGCTGAGATATCAAAGTTTTTGTCAATATGTAAATGAGCTGCTTGGAGCAATGAGGGCATTTCCATTGCTCTAAAGAGGTAAGCAGCAAAGTCCTCATACTGATATCTTGGTAGCAGAGTCACCAATTCACAAGGGGAAAACACAGTTTGATTCAGGTGACCCTAACCTATCTATCTGTGGGGCTGGATTGATATTCTGAGTTCTGGTGACACTAACCTATCTATCTGTGGGGCTGGATTGATATGCTGAGTTCTGGTGACACTAATCTATCTATCTGTGGGACTGGATTGATATGCTGAGTTCTGGTGACACTAACCTATCTATCTGTGGGGCTGGATTGATATGCTGAGTTCTGGTGACACTAACCTATCTATCTGCGGGGCTGGATTATTATGCAGGGTTCTGGCGACAGACTCCCTTTAATTCCAAAAAACTGTAACTTGGATAAGGATTGGATATAAAGTACAGAACATTTTAAAATGACTATGAATTGACTAAAAAACGCATTCTAAAATATTTAGCATGAGAAAAAAATGTTAAAATAAATTTGAAACAAAAATTAACATTAAAGACAGTCTAACACAAAGCTATATCAACCGAAATAACCCGTATCGCATCTGAGGTTATGTAGGACAAAGGCTCTGATAAGTAATTCATCGTCTGTATGTATCCTTCACAGTAATCCATGTTCTGATAGAAACTTCTCAAGGTAAAAATTACCATTCCGATGCCCAGGGGTTGCATGATTAGACAAGAACATTCCAGTTTATGTAGACAAGATCCATTCAACGTTTCAGAATTTTCTATTCAAAGCATTACAGTACACCAATATCATGTAAAATTATAGTGGAATTTTTTTTTCTATTTTTTTTTTTTATTTTTTTGAGCAATTACAGATGACATCCAAAAAAACAAACAAACAAAAAAACCTATAAATTAAAATATTTTACATAAAACTTGAGTTATATGAGTTTTCCTCATAATAGTTTTCCCAGTAGATTTTCTGAATATTCTTAGAAAATAAATTGATTCTGAAGCAATCTCATGTCATGACTTCAAGGCTATTTCTTATGTTACTTTGAATAATCCCCAAATATTAAAGTACTCATTTTTTTTTCCTTTTGTGTGATTTTTGTGTTGCAGTTTGATCACTCATGGTTTCGGGACTCCAGCAATTTGCGCAGCTTTAAGCACCTTCCAAACCGTTCTAAGCGAGATGCTCAATTATTTGGAGAAACATTCTACAAATAAATCTGGGGGGGTCTCGGAGAGCACCCAAGGAAATAGCAACTCAGAAAAGGGGGCCCTGAGGAAATCGTCAGACGTCGTTGTAAAAGACGCCAAGACTGAAAAGACTGACTAACCGGACTGTTCTCCTTCAGAGTTTTTGCTGCTGACTATTTTTTTTAAAAAACTGTAAATCTCTTTAGGTTGGACTATTTACAAGGGACCAAAATCACTTACTTTTGAACATTGTAAATTCCGTGAATTTTTCACCTTTTTAGTTGATTTATAAATTCTCCAAAATTACTATATATAACCAAGCAATTGATGTAACCTCCGATGGGTGTCACTACAAAAAAAAAAGTTTCCGATGAGGATAATTTTTTTTTTTTTTTTTTTTTTTTGATTTTTTTTTCACATCTCGTTTTTATTCGACGTGAGCTGTTTTTGGATATGGAAAAAAAAAAAAGAAGCAAAGCACCATATTGAGATGACTTATAGAGGATAATAAAATTGAAAGCAATTAAATTTTACTATGTTTTATGTCTATTGCATTGTGTTAAAAACCTTTTGATTTGTAAAGATGTTCAGATCTTTGCTTCGAGAGAACGCCGCCCTTCAATTTGAGGAATGTGTTTCCAATCTAAAGTAAATGTGTTTTTCTTAAAGTTTTAAAGGTATAGATTAACTTTTGTTAGATCTTTTGGAATTTCTTATAATAAAAACTGAAACTCAAAGGATATCTCCAAAGATGGTGCCAAGGACCTAGACTACTGTATTGGGCTACATTTACACAAAGGAAACTTCCGCGGATTTGGGGTCAGATTCTGTCCCCGAATCCATGGCAGATTCTGCCCCGAATCTGCCTCTCGTTGTTTTCAATGGGAGGCAGAGATTGCAGCAGGACGCGGAAAAAATAAGCGTAGTGCTAGATCTTGCCACGGATTCAGTCGTGGATTCCATGGGAGTCCCTGCCAATTAGGCTCATTCATCTGGGCCTAACTGGCAATGGAAGGCCACAACGGAATGCCAGTGCCCTGTATCAGCAAACTGTTGTGGCAATACGGCAGTGGAATTTCTCTTCATTTTCCACCATGTGAACGTAGACTAACTGGGAAAACCTCTCTGTAAAGTTCACCATTAGCCTTCTGGTGGAAGATGTTGTCGACAACATCATTGGGGATATTCTTTATAGAGGGTTTGTCACTAGGTCAGGCCACTACGAACTGGTTGGCACAGTGACTCTCTGAATAGTCCTGATGTTAACACTTTATGGACAGTGACTGGGTGGTACATCTTGATATTTCAATGTCCTCCCAGTTTCCATAGAATTCCTTAGAAATTTGACTGGTTATGTGTTTATGTTTGCCTAAAAGCCAAAATTCGGTGACAACTTGACATTCGACATATGTACTAGATACAAAATATCATATCATAAGTGTAAGGATTTTCCCGTTTGATGTTCCCTTCTCCAAATGTATTCTTCTTATATCTGACAATGTAGTGTTCAACCATTAAGCCCAAAGCTGTATAAACTCCTATGAACCCTAGATAGTTTTTGGACAGATACTGGTTCGGCCAACAACTAGCTGTCCCTATTCTCCCATATGCATGCATATTAGGTGAGGCCATGCATGCATTTTTTTAAAATGGAGAGAGGAGAGAAGGCTCCTGCCAGAAATCTTTGGTGACGGCTTCTCTCCCCAAACATCAAACGATTGGGCGTAATAAGATTCATAATGTCCAATCCTTCCTATATTCAGAATCATCTGTCAAGGGAGCGTCAGGAGGACCCATACTCATAAACTAGTCAGCAGGTTCCACTGAAATTGAGTTTGGATGGCTTTTCTGTTATGTGTATGGGGATTTTTATGGAAGATAACTTCCAATCTTGGGCGAGGTTGGGAGATTGTGGACTTGACTAGGGAACAATATGTAGGTAAGTAGAAAAGATGATAAAGTGAACTGAGCAAAGGGTTCTGTTTGATTGGTAATCTGCAGTTTTTATGGCATTTATTTCTCGTAGCATATCCCACTTTACAGAAATTGTCACTGTCCCATAAAAAGCTCACAATGGAAATTCCCTATTAGTATGCCTTTGGAATGTGGGAGGAAACTGGAGTACCCCGAGAAAAGCCACTGAGAACATACAAACTCCTTGCAAATGTTGACTTTGGTTGAATTAAAATCAAGGACTCCAGTTCTGCAAGGCAACAGTGCTGACCACTGAGCCACTGTACTAACCAATGAACCACCATGCTAACCACTGAACCACCATGCTAACCACTGAGCCATCATGCTGTGGCTTTTAGTTAGCTCAGGAAAGAAATCATTATAAATGTTTTCGTTACATGTGCTGAGGATCTTCAAGCGAAGATAAGAAATCATCTCTCTAATGCCCTCCAGTGGCAGTAGAAGTACATTAATGGCTGCCAAATATGGAGATGTATTCGGTGACCCCCACATGGTGATTGTGCCTCCTTTTGTGCCACAGCCTTCCCACAGAATCTTTCCTTGACTATATGCTGCATGCTGCTTACCACTTCTATTTTTACCATGAATGGGTTCCTTCTCACCTTTCTGACAGTGGAAGGCTGTGTATCATAAATCTCACTCCAGTGCACCAGAGGGCAAGGGAATTATATTTTATTCATTTAAATCTCTGCTCCTTTTTTGGAACAGAAGAAACTTAAATGAATAAAATAAAAATTCGCTTGCCCTCTGATGCACTGGAGTGAGATTTATGACACACAGCCTTCCACTGTCAGAAAGGTGAGAAGGAACTCTTTCATGTTAAAAATAGAAGTGGTATGCAGCATATAGTCAAGGAAAGATTTTGTGGGAAGGCTGTGGCACAAAAGGAGGCACAATCACTATGTTATACTGCCATAGAAATGGCAAAAATAGGGCAGGCAGTGTAGGCAGTGTCCGAGGCCACTATAGTGGTGGGGAGTGTAAAATAAACAAAAAGTTTGCCATTAATATTTATACTACGTTTTTGACTACCCAACTTCCAAATGAAAAAAAAAACTTTAGATCACTTTAGATATAAAGTACCAGTCATTTTTTTGGGCCGTCGTTGTAGTCACATAGCAAAATCCAACCCAATACTATTGGTCATTATTTTGGCACAGGAAAATATTTTGTAGGTATGATGGTATGATAAGTCTTACCCAATTTTGCCCAGGAATAATTGGATCAAGTAGTAATTCATGTGGACAATATGGAAGATTCATCAATGTATTTACACGCATTTCTTCGGGAAATACACTTATTTGCCCCTTTTTCTTCCCCATCTGAATAGACCAAGAAACATGCGTGGGCTTTCACAGTTTTGCCGAGCACAAGTGCCAGGAAGTGATGACAGGTACAATTTGGCACTGATGCCAGGCCAGTAACAAGGTATGGACAAGCCATACACACATGACTATATTATGGCACGTTCCAAGTTGCCAAGGCCGTATACTGTATGGCTGGATTCCTTTAATTTCTTATGGTGACATAACTAAGGATTGATCCGAGAGAAAAAAAATGTGCCATATTCCACATGATGCCGAAATATTGTATTGATTTAAGGGGAGGAAACCTCCATAATTCTGTGTCACATGGATATGCATACTATCCATGACCATATAGTATACAGCCACGGGATCTCTGTGTGTCTCCATACAGGCTTCGTGGTCTGCCTAGACCGTATCTCCTAAGAGTTGAGGATACACAGCACTCTCTTATAAATTGTGGGTGCTCAAGCAGGGTTCAAAGCCTTCTTATATAATTGTAAGAAAACCTCCAAACTACAGTTTGGGAGCCTTATGTTTTTGGCATTGGAACTAGAGATGTGGGAACCAATTCAGATCAAACCAGATTTGGCCCAAATTTTCCAAAAGTTTAAGGTTTGATTTTGGGGGTTCGTCATGTGGAATTATTATACTTTGGGGTCTCATCAAACCCCAGAGTATAATAGGTGGAGACCCAGGGAGAGGTGGAAAAAAAATAACAAACAGTAATACCCACCTTCCCTCACCCCTTCTAGGCATCCTTGTGGTATCTGGTGCTCTCTCTTGGCCTCCTTGAAGATGTTATGTACCTGACGGCGATATCATGATAATAGGAGTGCCCATATGACTGATGTGGCCCAATCATAGGCCTCAGCTGTGACCCTGGGCACATGACATTACCAGGAGAGCCAAAAAGAGGTGAAAGTGAGTATAATAATTTAGTGCAATGCATGTCAGCAGCCATTTTAGTTTGTCCAAGACAAATTCCCAATTGTACAGCTTTGTTAAAAACTGAACAATTTGGGATAATAAGATCGAACTTGGTTCATGACAATGTGGTTCGCCCATCTTGATATTGTACTGACTCCTAGATTATGTTCAGTGATGAGTTGGTGTCCAGTATACCCTATGGGTCTTCTTATGGCCTCCTGGGTGATGTTATGCACCCCAGGGTCACCGCTGAGGACTGTAATTGGGCCTTAGCAGAGACCTGGGTGCACCCACATCATGATGCTTGGCGTCATGACGTTGGCAAGCCCCATGTGACTGTGAAGGCCCAATAACAGGCTTCAGTGGTGACCCTGGAGGGCATGACATTACCGAAGAGACTGGAAAAGGCCAGAAGAGAACTCAGAGGGGACACCATGAGGATGCCCAGAAGAGGTGAGAGAAAGTGGGTATAACTGTTTGTTATGTTTCATCACATCCCCTGGACCTCCACCTATTATACCCTGGGGTCTGAAGAGACCACAGAATATAAAAATTTCACTTCTAGTTTGTAACAAACTTATTTGACCTGAAACGAATCTTTGGGCCCAACCATCTAAACTCGAAACAAAATGAATCTTCAGAGGTTCGCCCATCTCATGATTTCTCATGCCAAGAGGAAGGGTAAGGAAGCATATATGTGTTTTATGTATATGTGGGACTGGATGGCCATGTCCTCTACAGTGACACAAATGAAAAGGTAATTTATGATAAGTAAAATGTTTGTTTCGATGCAATTACAACATTGTTGTATATATGACCCTATTCCTGTATACAGTCAACACATAGTTGAGGAATGGTGACCCATGTGGTTCAATCTTCTTTCACAGCCATCCTTCGATAAGAACATCATGCATTTGCTCTGCCTTCAATAAAACCATTGGAGGGAAGAAGTGGAGTCCATTCCTTAGATGAGTTCCTTACCACCTTTTCTGCATCTTTTTGGCGCTTATGGAAATTTGATATCAACCATGGAAAAGTGACTTAGTGACTTCTAATGGGTCTGAAGGGCAGCAGCCAAGCTTCTTATTGTTTGAGATTGTTTGAACAAGCAGATAGTTTTCTGGTGTAGAGGGGGGATAATGTGGTGCACATTTGTCCCAAGGTCCTTTCTTGCGTCCACTGTGTGCCAAAACCCCTGTTCTACACCTTGTGACCAATGCCCCTTATAGGGGTTGTCCAGGAATTTTTATTTACATTGTTTGTTTTTTTTGGGATAGGGAATAAATAACTGATCAATGGGGGGCAGACAGGCAGCCCCAACACAGATCAGCTGTTTACAAGCAGATAGGTGCATGCCCTATATAGTGAGGGGGCGTCGTACTGCAGCTCCTGTTCCATTCAATTCAATGGGACCTGAGCTGCAGTTATGTTGCCTGACCACAATATGGGGCATGGAGTAATCTATTTCCGGTTCTGTGCAATGTATAGTACGAGCATCAGAAGTGGCCCTGAACAGCCGCCTGTCAGCCCTCTACTGATCAGATATTTATGGCCTATTCTAAGGCAGGGGCCACTTGTCAGCCCCCCTACCGATCAGGTATTTATAGCCTATTCTAAGGCAGGGGCCACCTGTCAGCCCCCCTACCGATCAGATATTTATGGCCTATTCTAAATATAGGCTATAAATTAATTATTGTTGGCCAACCCCTTGAGGGGCATCAGAGGACATAAAGGCAACAGTATGCAATTGTGGATGTTTTATTTATTAACCTCCCGTACATGCACTCCTTGTTAGTAAATAATATATCGGCAATCTAACCAGTCACCGTCCTCCCTCTCCTATCTTATGTGTAAACCTGCTTAGCGGTATAAGACTAGACAGAATAAATAAGTGACCAAAATGTATTATCTGATTGTTCCGACAGCTCCGGTACAGATCTGCGGCCCCGCAATAATTGATGAGTATTTCTGCTTTTACTGCCACAGGCAGGACTATGGGTGTGTACAGTAGGGCAGTGGATGCGGCCCGCAGTACGGAATATTCATGCTCTTCATTATCTCTCTTGCAGCATTATGAAGGGTCTACTCTGGAGACGATAGCATTTTGTTACTGAAGAATCTATGTGAGACTATATTTTGGAGGGTAAATAAAGGAGCCATCACTTTTAATAGATTGGGGTATGTGAGAGACCCACAAGTAAGGCCTCATGCACACATGACCTTGTGCATGAGCTGAGTCCGTAGTTGAGCAGCACAGATGGCACATAGATGACCTCCGTGTGCCACCCATGCCTCCATGGACTCATTCATTTACTTCAGTGAGCCCAGGTCGCAAAATGGACAGGAATACGACCTGCCCTGAGTTTTGCCCCAAGCTCATGGTCCCATATCACATGAGGGTTCTTTTCACAGGCAGCAAGCCTGCTGGCAAGCCAAATGAGAATGGGAATATGACAATGACTTACTAATATTCTTCTTCTATGGACTGTGAACCCTGTATATCAAAAAAATCCATCAAGTCTATCAAATTCAACTTTTAATCCTACAAAGTTTACCCACAGGTAAGCAAAGACACCCATGAGGTTGATGTCAATTTACCCATATTAGGGGAAAAATTCTTTCCAGCCTGAAAATACGGCAATCACAACAAATCCCTGTATTGACATCCCATATCCAAAAATCTAGTACCCATACTGTACCGAAAAAGTCATGCAGACCACTCTTCAGTGGAGGAGCTACCACCATAGCCGCTGTAGCGGCTAGGGGCCCATGACCCCGTAGCAACTGGTATTATTATACTCAGGGGTCTCTTTAGACTGCGGACTATAATGAGCGGAAGCCCAGGGGAGGTGACAAACATAAAAAATAGTGGTGCTCACCTCTACTGGGCTCCAGCGCAGGTCTTCAGGCCTCTTCGATGACATCACAGACCATCATGCATGGTGGAGGTAATGTGATGGTCTGGGGTTGCTTTGGTGCTGGTAAAGAGGGAGATTTGTACAAGGTAAAAGGGATTTTGAATAAGGAAGGACATCACTCCATTTTGCAACGCCATGCCATACCCTGTGGACAGCGCTTGATTGGAGCCAATTTCATCCTACAACAGGACAATGACCCAAAGCACCTCCAAATTATGCAAGAACTATTTAGAGAAGAAGCCGGCAGCTGGTATTCTATCTGTAATGGAGTGGCCAGCGCAGTCACCAGATCTCAACCCCATTGAGCTGTTGTGGGAGCAGCTTGACCGTATGGTACGCAAAAAGTGCCCATCAAGCCAATCCAACTTGTGGGAGGGGCTTCTGGAAGCATGGCGGGAAATGTCTCCAGATTACCTCAGCAAATTAACAGCTAGAATGCCAAAGGCCTGCAATGCTGGAATTGTGCAAATGGAGCATTCTGTGACGAAAGCAAAGTTTGAAGGAGAAAATTATTATTTCAAATAAAAATCATTATTTCTAACCTTGTCAATGTCTTGACTATATTTTCTATTCATTTTGCAACTCATTTGATAAATAAAAGTGTGAGTTGTCATGGAAAACACAAAATTGTCTGGGTGACCCCAAACTTTTGAACGGTAGTGTAGATCCCTGTATATCTTCCCTGTAGCTGCCAGTAAGATTTTCACAACATTGAGGAGGAATTTTGGACCATTCCTCCCTGCCAATGTGTTTCAGTTCATCAATATTTCTGGGATGTCTTACGTGCAGATCCCTCTTCAGGTCATGTTACAGCATCTCCATAGTTATAAGGTCAGGTCTCTGATTGGCTACTCTTGCGTGATCCGGGTCATTGTCTTGTATCGGCAAACATTTCTCGAGCTTGAGGTCATGGATGACTGCCCTTACATTCTCCTGTAAAATGTTTCGATGCACCTTTGCATTATAGAATAGTAGCCGCAAACCATGAAGTTTCCTCTGCCATGCTTCACAGTTGAGATGAGATTTTGTTGTGAGTGTGTAGAGTTCTTTATCTTTCATACATAGTATTGTGCATTTCTGCTAAAAAAATTTCACTTTTTGTATTGTCTATCAATGAAGCTTTCTTCCAGAAACATTCTGGCACATCCACTTATCTCAGGCAAACTGAAGACTGGCTGCAATTTTTTCTGGTTCTCTTCCATGAACATGGCCACTTTCATTGTTTTTCCTAATAGTGGACATATGCACAGATGTTTTTGCAATTTGTAGTCTTCTTCTGTGCCCCTTTGGGATCCTTCTCCCCTTTTTCAGGATTGCCCATTTCATGAAGCGACTTGATCAGGTCACCCACTCCTATGGAGAGTAGCAACAAGTCCTGAATTTTCTCCATTTGTAGATAATTTCTCCAAGCATGAATATACGTAAACCTAGGATTTCAATTATTGTTTTTGTATTCTTTTCCAGCTCCATGCATCTTTATAACACATCTTCTTATGTCGTCTGATGATGTTTGTCTCAAGGCATTGCTCATACTAACCAGTCACTCTCGGGAAGGACAGATATGTCAGTAACCGCGCTTTGTGAGCCTTTATTTAATGGGCAAAGTAACTGCA
The DNA here is from genome assembly GCA_947044405.1 of Leptodactylus fallax. Classification (NCBI taxonomy): domain Eukaryota; kingdom Metazoa; phylum Chordata; class Amphibia; order Anura; family Leptodactylidae; genus Leptodactylus; species Leptodactylus fallax. The sequence goes on along the minus strand of CAMRHE010000518.1, from coordinate 160,982 downwards.
AAACCCACACTTCCAATCTTATCTCCATAACTGAAACACTTTAGCCATAAATTCAGAAGATAGTCACACAAAGTTCACTTACATGTTGTCCCTTAAGTCTGGATGTGGAGTTGATAAAATACATGAACAGTGCGACTTTGTGTTATTAGTTACATTGTGTTTGTCTAGAATTGTGTCTTAGGTTACAATCAGACCAGATTCATCAGGAATCAGGTTCAGAAAACAAGGTAATTCCAAAGGGTTCACTTACTTTTTCTTGCAAATATATATAGGGTGTGGGTGGAAGTATGGAGGACCAGTAAGAAGAGGGAGCTAGAAGATGGTTAGAAGAAAGAATGTCATTATATCAGTTCAAGGATAGCATTGATGTAGCACCTGTAGCAACCAGAGAAATGTAAGAAGGGGAAGGAGTATGCAAATAATTTCTCTTTGATGGACAAAAGGAAAACTTGCTCTAGCGCCACCTTTTGGGAGGTAGCTCCCTGTAAATCAATGCGTGTTTTTCTAAGAAACCTACTGATATTGAATAGGTTTAAAGTCAAACCAGAACATCTCTTGCAAAGAGAAGAGAGACCCATCTACAGACAGCGTTTTCAGGGTCATTGCCTCTCATCAGTGCAAACCAGAGTGCTGTTTTGGCTAGGTGAGAGGTCACAGATGTGGGTCACAAGTGGTACTATGTCTCCTTAGGGAGCCATTGCCTTTGTAGGACACCTTGGGACATGTAGAGTCTTCCAGACCATACATAATCTACTGGAAATACTGGAAAAGATTTCTTGATAGAAAAAGGAAAATTTATCTGTGAATGGATTTGTCTTCTTTTTGGAAGATATATTCTGGTTTGGCGTTAATCCCAGTCAATGTCACTAGGTTTCTTAAAAAGCCAGGCATTGATCTATAGGGAGCTACCTTCCAAAAGGTGATACTAGGGCAAGTTTTCCTTTTTTCATCAAGGAGAACTTCTTTCCCCAGTTAGACATGTATGGTCTGAAAGACTCTACACACCTCAAGGTGGTCTGCAAAGGCAACAGCTCCTTAAGGAGAAGGGAAATGAGAGCAGAGAAAGAGCCCGAGAGGTACTGGCAGTAGCGGCAATCTGTCAAAAAGACTGAGAGTACCAGTAAAGTGTATTATTTCCATGTGCTCTTTGGGTTTGGCATTGACAGAGTATTTGGGATGGGCTTGTGAAGTACCTGGGGCGGTGGAAGATTGCTTGCCAAACTTAAATAGTGGACTTAACAGTCCCTGGAGAGGGACCGGTGATGTCACTCACATACGTCACCAATTCCTTACCAGCGACCGCTGATACCACCAGCAGTTATGTAAACCTTTCCACTTTCAGCCAGACAAGTTCTGACACTAAAGGGAAAGGGGACGAGAGCTGGATGTGAAAGATCCTCCGTGCGCCAAACTGCTTTGACCACACCCTGAGTCCTCTTTCATATAAAAACCACACTCACCGCCAGTGAGTGTCGGGTTCACAAGATAAATACAAGACAAGCCTTCTAAATTATATATATTTATTAACCCCTAAATGGGTCGGTATTAAAATCTAACATATACAGTTCAGAACAGATATGCAGATATATACAAGCTAGAACAGTTACTAGTTGCAAGATACAGTATAAATAAAATAAAAGGGATTAAAGGTGAAATGATTACTTTACCACACATGTCCTTGATGTGGTTCTATAGTCCAACACTCACACATGGCATGTGTGAGTCACCAGTGGAAGCTTCTTGGCATGTGGTATTAACTCCTAGCATGTGGCATCAATAGAATAATCCTGCCTGCATGCTCTCATCACAGTCTCTCAACATTAGTCCAGTAATCTCTCTCAGTCTCTTGTAGGCTCATCATCGTCAGCAGCAGCATTCCAACCTGCCTGCTCATAGTAGCATCTCAGTGATAGTCTCTCTCAGTGGAAGTCTGTGATGGTCTGTCTGTGTCAACTCTATAGCATCAACTCCCCCCACTGACTCTTACCTCATCTTTCATACCCTTTATGCCACCTCCCAGAATGAGGTCACCGGCGTCAGCTGGTCTCATAGAATAATCCACTCAAGTCCAGATCTTTTGTATGTAGATGAGACCAAATGACCTGATACAATGTTATCAGCCATATCTGGTCAACCAGTGCAGCTGGACAATGCATGTTTGTTTGATCAGCCAGGACTGTGTATGAATTCAATGGAGCCCTATTGTTCCAGCCCGGCCACTACTGCCAATATACACCTAGGCTAATAGCTGCGCACAGTATGAATAAATGGAACTAGAGAGAAATACGCTACCCAGAGACCAAAATACAGCTGAGTTATGGCCATATTTAGGCAGAATCATCACACCTCCCCCTTTAGATGGGGCTTGCAGGAAGTAGGGGCCTACGCCCCTCTTCTGAAAGCACCTCCGCCTCCAGCTTCTCAGGCTCTGGCCCCAAGGCTCCCTCACCTTCCCCCGGGGTCCCAGCAGACTCGGGCCTTGTCAGACTCCGAGGGTGGTTGAGCGCCACGCGCCTTCAATATGTCCAGACTAGGGTCAGCTTGGACAGCCTCTCTGAACTCTTGGCTGGAGTGAGACAAAAGAGAGGTGCATGTTACATAGCTGCCGGCCCCTTCTGTCTCTCTAGTCTGACTAGGGACACTTCTAAGGCCCAGGCCCTGAGCCACATACACTTGGCTACCTCCTGCCTGTTCCGGGTCCGCTTTCTGAGTGCGGGCATCCTGTAGCTTTACACTCATGACCTCAGGCCCTTGGGATACCATTCCAGAGATCCCATCCCGGCAATCTCTGCTCTCCTGGCTACCCTTGGCCTGCTCTCTCAGGGTCTTCCCCACACTAGCCGCTAGTTGGGAGAGTTCTAGGGGGTTCTGCACCTCCCCCTTTGCTTCCAAACCTAGGGGCACCTCTGGTTCTGGTACAGGTATGTTTGGACCCTGGTCTCCCTGTACTTGGGTGGGTGATGGTGATACCTTGGGCAAATGACTGAGATCATGCTTCCCCAAACCATCCCCCCCACAAAACATTGACAGGTAATACATTTGACATACCCTCTTCTTGGTTCACACCTCCAGTACCCCATGCCATCTGCACTTGGGCCATGGGCACTCCTGGAATAGAACTGGACCGAAGAGACGTGTATGTCTCATACCGGCCGGACTTCTCCGGCTTCAAGGGAGTGAGGCTAGTCATGGCGGTCTCAGCACCGACTCCAGGTGGTGTAGGCAACGGTTCAAGGGTCGGAACGCCCTCCACCCTTGTAGCACTCTGGCTGCGGGCTAACACCACACTACCAGCAGTCCGTCCCTCACCTGGATCGGCCATGAGACCCACATAGCCTACCTGACCACCTGGTACATGGTCAGCAGTTGGGTGCTTATCGGATGTACTGGGCGAAATAGTAGAAGTCGCTTCCAGTGACTCAGAAGAGCTACCCTGTACACTTTCACAACAAGCATTGGCAATTACATTCACAGTACATTCATTAGCAATTGTTCATTCACACCGGGCCTCAATGAGAATTGTGGTAGACAGATTAACAAGCTGGGAGGGCGACGCCCCCGCAGATGTGGGTGTGTCTACAGACTTAGTCTCATTGGCTCCTAGCACCGGAGGAAACAAAGCATCAATAACATTTTTGCTGAGCTGGGTTGCAGGAAGCTCATTTGCATCTTCCCTGCTCTCAGCTGAAGGCAACTCATTAGCATGTACACTTACTGCCATGGGAAGTATCTCAGAGGTGGGGTTACGGGCCCTCTCTGCAGATATGAAAGACACATTATCAACATTAGTCATAGACAGTTTATCACAGTAAATTGGGTTGCTCCCCACCCCATATTGGGACATCATAGGTCCTAAATCAGTTCCCAACAGTACATTAGCAGGCAAATCAGTCAATAGTCCCACAGTCCGCATTCCTTTTCCTGCACCCCCATCCAGACACACAGATGGGCCACCTGCTGTGGCTTGAGAAGCAGGGAAGTTCTCAGGGTAGTTGGGGCACTCCTTCTTGAAATGTCCTGTCGGGTTACAGGCATGGCCCCGCCGCACCTCCCCTTGGGGTTTGGAGAAGGTCACCCGGGCGCCCAGAGTTCTTAGGACAGGGGAGGGACCACTCGGGGCATAGTTTGTCTCACCTGACCTGACAGATGGCTGTGGTGAACTCCGGCCTGGCCTCTCGTTCCAACTTGAGGGTCTCTGCAGGGTTGTTGGAGTTTGCGCTTGCTGGGAGATTTCCCGCCTTTTCAGCTCAAGCTGATACTCCCTCTTGGCCTGTCGCTCAGCAAACTGTCATTCCCATTCTGCAGCTTTCCTCTCTCTCTCTGCCTGATGTTCTGCTGCCTTCCTCTCTCTCTCTGCCTGTCGCTCAGCAGCCTCACGATCAGCCTGCCGTTCTCGTTCTACAGCTTCCTGAAACCAGTACAACGCCTGCTGGTATATGTTAGGGTCCCTGGTGCTTAAGTGCTGCAGGGCCATTTGCCAGACTGAAGCCATTCCCCCAGCAAGGCTGAGGCTACTGGTCCCTCCTGGTGAAGTAATCCTTGGGACCGGGCTGCTTGCCGCACTTCCTGGCCTAGCCCCAAAATCAGGACTCTGCTCAATTCTCTGCATGGCTGTGGCTGCCTCCATTTCAGCCATACGCTCAGGATCTCCAAAAGCCTGGTTCAGCAGTTCTGGAGATCTGCTTCTGAGCCCACTAGCCATCCACTGGTATTTGCCAAATAAAAGATAGAATAGAATACAAAGATCAGGGAGGGGAACAGCACTGTATCAAACTTTCACTGTATCTTAATGCTTGCTTTAATACCGAGCTTGTCTCATAGGATTACCATAATCCCCAGCATGTGAGTGATATAGGTCACCAACACACGCCGTTTATCCTAAGATCCCACCACGCTGCCACCAATGTGAAAGATCCTCAGTGCGCCAAACCGCTTTGGCCACACCCTGAGTCCTCTTTCATATAAAAACCACACTCACCGCCATTGAGTGGCGGGTTCACCAGATAAATACAAGACAAGCCTTCTAAATTTTATATATTTATTAACCCCTAAATGGGTCGGTATTAAAATCTAACATATACAGTTCAGAACAGATATGCAGATATATACAAGCATTAACAGTTACTAGTTGCAAGATACAGTATAAATAAAATAAAAGGGATTAAAGGTGAAATGATTACTTTACCACACATGTCCTTGATGTGGTTCTATAGTCCAACACTCACACATGGCATGTGTGAGTCACCAGTGGAAGCTTCTTGGCATGTGGTATTAACTCCTAGCATGTGGCATCAATAGAATAATCCTGCCTGCATGCTCTCATCACAGTCTCTCAACATTAGTCCAGTAATCTCTCTCAGTCTCTTGTAGGCTCATCATCGTCAGCAGCAGCATTCCAACCTGCCTGCTCATAGTAGCATCTCAGTGATAGTCTCTCTCAGTGGAAGTCTGTGATGGTCTGTCTGTGTCAACTCTATAGCATCAACTCCCCCCACTGACTCTTACCTCATCTTTCATACCCTTTATGCCACCTCCCAGAATGAGGTCACCGGCGTCAGCTGGTCTCATAGAATAATCCACTCAAGTCCAGATCTTTTGTATGTAGATGAGACCAAATGACCTGATACAATGTTATCAGCCATATCTGGTCAACCAGTGCAGCTGGACAATGCATGTTTGTTTGATCAGCCAGGACTGTGTATGAATTCAATGGAGCCCTATTGTTCCAGCCCGGCCACTACTGCCAATATACACCTAGGCTAATAGCTGCGCACAGTATGAATAAATGGAACTAGAGAGAAATACGCTACCCAGAGACCAAAATACAGCTGAGTTATGGCCATATTTAGGCAGAATCATCACAATGGACAATAGGGCATCGGAGATAGGGGAGTATGATTTTTTTATGCAGATGCCATTCACAGACCTTAGCGCAGATGACCTGGCCACTTATTTCTCATGTCATCTCCACCTCAAAAACATCTCCAGAATCCGCCCTTTCCTTACCACAAATACACTAAAGACACTTATTGTTGCCCTGATTCACTCTTGCCTTGACTACTGTAATTCCTTACTAATCGGTCTTCCCCCCTACTAAACTCTCCCCTCTACAATCTATTCTGAATGCGGCGGCCAGGCTCATCTATCAGTCTAGACGCTACAGCGATGCCTCCGGTCTGTGTCAGACACTACATTGGCTGCCTATTCAATACAGAATACAATATAAACTTATCACCCTCATCCACAAAGCTCTCCATAATGCTGCACCTCCCTACATTTCCTCCCTCATCTCTGTCTATCGCCCAACCCGTACTCTCCGTTCACTCAATGACCTAAGACTAACATCGTCTATTATCAGAACCTCCCACGCTCGTATACAAGACTTCTCCCGAGTTGCACCACTTCTCTGGAATGCTCTATCCTGGACTATCAGATTAACCCCCAATTTCCACAGCTTCAAGCGTAAACTAAAGACATATTTTTTCAGACAGGCCTATCACAACTCCTAATGAAACCCTTCTGTAGTTAGAATCCCTAAAACGTACCCTCCTCTGTTTATGCTTCAACATTACCTCACAGGATATGATGTTGTATCAGACTAACTTTATATGTCCAGGCACCATCTGCATGTTAAAGGACACGACTGGTGACGGCTCATACAGCTTTATATATGTGTAATAACAGTAACCTCTATTACAGAATTGTCTAACCATTGTATAAGCAATGCTACCTCCGATGCCGCCCCTGCTACCTCCTGTGTCACCCCCTCTACCTCATACATTGTGAGCTCTTGTGAGCAGGGCCCTCAGTCCCAGTGTGTGAATTGAATATTTCTTTGTAATGTATCTTTTTTGTCAGTATTTGAACCCTACAAATTGTACAGTGCTGCGGAATATGGTGGCGCTATATAAATAAAATGTATTATTATTATTATTTTACACCCATCATTGCTGTGCCAGAGTTTGCTCAAAATCCTGGAACACCCCACCAACTGAACTAATTTTTCAATATACACTCCCATTGTATGAGCTACTGTATTTGCCCAGCATGGTCTGGCTAATTCTTACAGCTCATAAAACAGGCGAAAAAAATCTTTACTAATTTACTTTTAACTCCTAAACTTTTCCAGGTCTCCAGTTTGTTCTTCTGAAGCTTCAGGGTTCAATAGTTGAGTGAAGAATAATGTAGCGGGCGGCTACGTCCACGCAGAAGGTTATATGTAACGCACACTCTGTATCCAGGATCTGATTCTATTCTGTCTGAATCTCTCTATAGATGGAACACAATGTAATCTTCTAGTTAATAAGTAACTAAGCTGGATGGACCACATGTGGAGAGGCAGCTTTAACATGAAGTATAGGTGCCCCCTGGTGGCGAATGGGAAGAACAGATGAAGCGTCCTATAGAAGCTGCTTAATGACGTCTCATAATAACATCACATTTCGATGACAATTGAGCAATGATGAGTGGCATTACACAGGTTCTGCTTGTCTTGACTTACATAAAAATTTTCTTTTTTTCTTTTTTTTTTTTTTTAAAGAGGTTCTTCAGCAGCTGCAGTAAATATTATACAGTTCAGTTGTTTCAAAACATCCTTATACACAAAAAAGCTATAAAACACAATCTTGGTGAAGACGCATGAGGGTGTTTAATATTAACCAATCAGTGGTGCACACCTTTACTCTACAAAAAGAGGTGCTGCAGCAGCTACAGTATTAAATTTAGGATGACAATGACAGTTATTTATGACACAGATGCAGGAGAAGATTTCAGGTTCTTCAGACAAAGCTAAAATAAAAGTAAGAACCACTAAAAAGAAAAATGTGATGGAATTGTGGAAGTTCACACCTGCCATAATGGTGAAGACACTTATCTTTAACCAACCATAGACCAGTTATATCCAAGATCTTGGTAACAGGTTTAGATGATCTATCTATCTATCTATCTATCTATCTATCTCATATCTATCTATCTATCTATCTCATATCTATCTATCTATCTATCTATCTATCTATCTATCTCATATCTATCTATCTATCTCCTATCTATCTATCTATCTCATATCTATCTATCTATCTATCTATCTATCTCATATCTATCTATCTATCTATCTCATATCTATCTATCTATCTACCTCATATCTATCTATCTATCTATATCTATCTCATATCTATCTATCTATCTATCTCATATCTATCTATCTCATATCTATCTATCTATCTATCTATATCTATCTCATATCTATCTATCTATCTATCTATCTCATATCTATATATCTATATATATATATATATATATATCTGTCTATCTATCTCATATCTATCTATCTATATATCTGTCTATCTATCTCATATCTATCTATCTATATGTCTCATATCTATCTATCTATCTATCTATCTATCTATCTATATGTCTCATATCTATCTATCTATCTATCTATCTATCTATATGTCTCATATCTATCTATCTATCTACCTATCTATCTATCTATCTATCTATTGTAAGGGAATGACTAGAGAAGCGATTCCCCAGAAGCTGCTGGAGAACTAGGGGGGGAGGGGCACACAGGACAGTGGACCCTAAGCTGAATCCCCCCCACTGTCCCTGGCTAACTTGCCCGATCTGTCCTAGGTGACAGCCAGCAACCATGTCGACAGTCCCTCCTTATAATAAGTGATCACATAGAACGCAGACAAGACGCACAACAACAAAGGGAGGTCAGCTAGCCAAGGGGTCAGTAACAATCGAGCAATTGCAGCACAGAATAGAGATCCAAGAGAATAGTCAAAGTCAAAGCCAGTGGTCAGAAAATAAGAAGAGCAGGTAACAAATAACAAGAAGTAAAGTCAGAAAGCAAAAAGCAATAGCAGGCGCCCATAGGAAAGTGGGCAAACAATAAATAGGGAGAAAGAACCCGCCTCAGACTTGATAGGAGGACAGGCTGTCAATCACCAAGGCAGGACCAAAGTTAACTCTTAGTGGAACAGGGGGAGAGCAAGGTGAAGGAGAAGGGCGTGGTGGAAAATCAATTAAGGAGGCGAGGGAATAGGACAGTGTTCAGACAGTACAAGAAAAACCCAAAGAAAAGAATCACAACCGGGCACGCCTCCTGCGCCGCAGCGTGCGCCCGGAGGACGGCGCCAAAGCCCGGACAGGCAAGGACGTTACATCTATCTATCTATTATCTATCTATCTATCTATCTATATATCTGTCTATCTATTTATCTCATATCTATCTATCTATCTATCCCATATCTATCTATCTATTTATCTATTTATCTATCTCATATTTATCTATCTGTCATATCTATCTATCTGTCTCATATCTATCTATCTATTTCATGTCCCCCCATTTTTCACAACCAGCCAGACATAATAAAGCTGGGCATTCGCAGCCTAATAACACCATCCTTCAGTCACCCAAGTACATGACCATACCTAGTTAGTTGGATGCTGGACCCTACCCAACTCTTCCCCCCACCCCTACTGGCATTGGATACCAGGATAACAATGGGGGTTAGAGTTAGCTTATTTAGCGGCTAACACTAAGCCCTGCTCTACAAATGGACACAGTCAATGAGCGTCCATTACTAAGGCAATAGTAATAACATAAAAATGTAAAAAATAAAAGATAGTCAGTAGGGCTGCTATACAGATACAGTTACAGCTGCTATGTTGTATACATGGATAGATAGCATTAGGGCTGCTAAATAGCTATAAACAAATGTTCCTTTGGGCAATTATAGTAGCTGCTCTAAGGAATATACATTAGTGATTCATGGAGGTGTAGGAGGCCCTATTACCTGAAATAATTCCCAAAGGGTTCGGTTTTGTTGAAACTTTTTGAGAAATTCAGGTGAAATCCAGTTGGTTTCAAACTGGTTATCTATCTATCTATCCTCCATTTATTTAATGTCACATTGATCTTTCTGCCTACATATTTTTCTACCTATCTATAACCTATCTCTTCATTCCCTATTTATCTATTTCACATCGATCATTTGTCTATCTCTTTCTATCTAATATCTATACAACTCTATATTTTATATAGCTCAGTTTATAATACTGTATATCTATTTGAATCTTGTATTATAAATCTATTATCTATATTTATCTATAAAAATGGCAGTATCTATCGATGTATCTATCTATCTATCTACTATCTTATATCTAGCTATCTATCTATCTATCTATCTATCTAGGTATATCATATCTAGCTATTTCTACTTCCCTGTCTTATATTTTACTATGTTTGCTCTATGATATGCTTTTATGAATTGACCAATTTCCCTTATTTCTCTCTCTTGTCTTACCTTAGTATATAACAAGTTGTCTTTATATTACTGTAATATAACTTTCTGTACAACATTAGCCTTATTACAATCCATTGTTTCCAGGGACCTCCTGACAATATATCATAGCATAGAATACCAGCAGTCGTACAGTGATCAGTGAGTACTGGATGGAGAATTCCTCACTGTTCTATAGACAAATCTATAAATTACCAGTAATATAGTGTTACTGTTGGCACTGTCCAGTGCACTATTGCCCTCTTGTGGTATGGTTGAGGGCATGCAGTGCCATAAATCAGTCAATATCACTCTGTATCTCCCGCTTCATTTACAAAAGACAAAAATAGTTGTGTAAGAAAACTGGAGCAACAATTGTATCCTATACAGTTTAACAGAGAGATACATTCTATGCTATAAGGTTTTGCCATTTTACTAACAGTGTTTCCATAATGTGAGTATTCCTTGTGAATGGAGACTGTCCAGAACTTTCTAGATGTATTAATGTTATCTTCCTCTGTAGTGTTGTACACATCAGATCTATGGGGCCCTACCTTAGATGAGAGGTCTTTCTTCTTTATATGCTTCTCCATTAGTACATTCATTTATCCATTATTTCATTTCTGTCTTCTGGTATTCTAGCCTCTTTGTATACTGCGTTATCATTGGTGGATATCTACACAAGGAATCTTTCTGTTTGTTCATCTATGTGAAAAATAAATTTCACTCCTAATTTTGCAACTAAAAGCAAGTCTGTCACCAGAACCAGCATATCACCCCAGCCCTGCAGATAGATAGGTTAGTGTCACCAGACCCCAGTATATCACCCCAGCCCTGCAGATAGATAGGTTAGTGTCACCAGACCCCAGTATATCACCCCAGCCCTGCAGATAGATAGGATAGTGTCACCAGAACCAGCATATCACCCCAGCCCTGCAGATAGATAGGTTAGTGTCACCAGACCCCAGTATATCACCCCAGCCCTGCAGATAGATAGGTTAGTGTCACCAGAACCAGCGTATCACCCCAGCCCTGCAGATAGATAGGTTAGTGTCACCAGACCCCAGTATATCACCCCAGCCCTGCAGATAGATAGGTTAGTGTCACCAGAACCAGCATATCACCCCAGCCCTGCAGATAGATAGGTTAGTGTCACCAGACCCCAGTATATCACCCCAGCCCTGCAGATAGATAGGTTAGTGTCACCAGACCCCAGTATATCACCCCAGCCCTGCAGATAGATAGGATAGTGTCACCAGAACCAGCATATCACCCCAGCCCTGCAGATAGATAGGTTAGTGTCACCAGACCCCAGTATATCACCCCAGCCCTGCAGATAGATAGGTTAGTGTCACCAGAACCAGCGTATCACCCCAGCCCTGCAGATAGATAGGTTAGTGTCACCAGAACCAGCATATCACCCCAGCCCTGCAGATAGATAGGTTAGTGTCACCAGAACCAGCATATCACCCCAGCCCTGCAGATAGATAGGTTAGTGTCACCAGACCCCAGTATATCACCCCAGCCCTGCAGATAGATAGGTTAGTGTCACCAGACCCCAGCATATCACCCCAGCCCTGCAGATAGATAGGTTAGTGTCACCAGAACCAGCATATCACCCCAGCCCTGCAGATAGATAGGTTAGTGTCACCAGACCCCAGTATATCACCCCAGCCCTGCAGATAGATAGGTTAGTGTCACCAGAACCAGCATATCACCCCAGCCCTGCAGATAGATAGGTTAGTGTCACCAGAACCAGCGTATCACCCCAGCCCTGCAGATAGATAGGTTAGTGTCACCAGAACCAGCATATCACCCCAGCCCTGCAGATAGATAGGTTAGTGTCACCAGAACCAGCGTATCACCCCAGCCCTGCAGATAGATAGGTTAGTGTCACCAGAACTAGCATATCACCCCAGCCCTGCAGATAGATAGGTTAGTATCACCAGACCCCAGCATATCACCCCAGCCCTGCGGATAGATAGGTTAGTGCCACCAGACCCCAGAATTTCACCCCAGCCCTGCAGATAGATAGGTTAGTGTCACCAGAACCAGCATATCACCCCAGCCCTGCAGATAGATAGGTTAGTATCACCAGACCCCAGCATATCACCCCAGCCCTGCAGATAGATAGGTTAGTGTCACCAGAACCAGCATATCACCCCAGCCCTGCAGATAGATAGGTTAGTGTCACCAGAACCAGCGTATCACCCCAGCCCTGCAGATAGATAGGTTAGTGTCACCAGAACCAGCGTATCACCCCAGCCCTGCAGATAGATAGGTTAGTGTCACCAGAACCAGCATATCACCCCAGCCCTGCAGATAGATAGGTTAGTGTCACCAGAACCAGCATATCACCCCAGCCCTGCAGATAGATAGGTTATTATAACCAAAACCAGCATATCACCCCAGCCCTGCAGATAGATAGGTTAGTGTCACCAGACCCCAGTATATCACCCCAGCCCTGCAGATAGATAGGTTAGTGTCACCAGACCCCAGTATATCACCCCAGCCCTGCAGATAGATAGGATAGTGTCACCAGAACCAGCATATCACCCCAGCCCTGCAGATAGATAGGTTAGTGTCACCAGACCCCAGTATATCACCCCAGCCCTGCAGATAGATAGGTTAGTGTCACCAGAACCAGCGTATCACCCCAGCCCTGCAGATAGATAGGTTAGTGTCACCAGAACCAGCATATCACCCCAGCCCTGCAGATAGATAGGTTAGTGTCACCAGAACCAGCGTATCACCCCAGCCCTGCAGATAGATAGGTTAGTGTCACCAGAACCAGCATATCACCCCAGCCCTGCAGATAGATAGGTTAGTGTCACCAGACCCCAGTATATCACCCCAGCCCTGCAGATAGATAGGTTAGTGTCACCAGACCCCAGCATATCACCCCAGCCCTGCAGATAGATAGGTTAGTGTCACCAGAACCAGCATATCACCCCAGCCCTGCAGATAGATAGGTTAGTGTCACCAGACCCCAGTATATCACCCCAGCCCTGCAGATAGATAGGTTAGTGTCACCAGAACCAGCATATCACCCCAGCCCTGCAGATAGATAGGTTAGTGTCACCAGAACCAGCGTATCACCCCAGCCCTGCAGATAGATAGGTTAGTGTCACCAGAACCAGCATATCACCCCAGCCCTGCAGATAGATAGGTTAGTGTCACCAGAACCAGCGTATCACCCCAGCCCTGCAGATAGATAGGTTAGTGTCACCAGAACTAGCATATCACCCCAGCCCTGCAGATAGATAGGTTAGTATCACCAGACCCCAGCATATCACCCCAGCCCTGCGGATAGATAGGTTAGTGCCACCAGACCCCAGAATTTCACCCCAGCCCTGCAGATAGATAGGTTAGTGTCACCAGAACCAGCATATCACCCCAGCCCTGCAGATAGATAGGTTAGTATCACCAGACCCCAGCATATCACCCCAGCCCTGCAGATAGATAGGTTAGTGTCACCAGAACCAGCATATCACCCCAGCCCTGCAGATAGATAGGTTAGTGTCACCAGAACCAGCGTATCACCCCAGCCCTGCAGATAGATAGGTTAGTGTCACCAGAACCAGCGTATCACCCCAGCCCTGCAGATAGATAGGTTAGTGTCACCAGAACCAGCATATCACCCCAGCCCTGCAGATAGATAGGTTAGTGTCACCAGAACCAGCATATCACCCCAGCCCTGCAGATAGATAGGTTATTATAACCAAAACCAGCATATCACCCCAGCCCTGCAGATAGATAGGTTAGTGTCACCAGACCCCAGAATTTCACCCCAGCCCTGCAGATAGATAGGTTAGTATCACCAGACCCCAGAATTTCACCCCAGCCCTGCAGATAGAAAGGTTAGTGTCACCAGAGCCAGCATATCATCCCAGCCCTGCAGATAGGTTAGTGTCACCAGAACCAGCATATCACCCCAGCCCCGCATATAGATAGGTTAGGGTCACCTGAATCAAAGTGTTTCCCCTTGTGATTCGGTGCTTCTATTGCCAAGATTTCTGTTGTATCAATTTGCGAATTAGCTCTTTGGAGCGACAAGGGGTTCACCATTGCTCCAAAGAGGCAAGCTGAAACACCCCCAAAATATCTTATTTGCATATTGACCAAAACAGCAATATATTGGCAACGGGGACAGAAATTCACAAGGTGGAAACACCATTTGATTCAGGTGACCTTAAAGGAGTTATCCCCATTATGAACACTTAACCCTTTTCACAAGACAGGAGATATGTGTCTGATTGCTGGGGGCTTAATCATTGGGTCCCCTATTGAAAACCGAAAGTCCCCATAAGACCTCCTTGTGAATGGAGCGCCAGTGCGTTTGTGTGAGTGGTGCTCTATGCTCTTCTAAAGGGCTGCGGACACTGCAGGAGATTAAGTCCCAATGGAATTGAATGGAGCACCGCTCATGCAATTACCGGAGGAGGAGGGTTTAGGTCCCCCATCCTCTTGATCACTGGGAGACCCGGTGATCGGGCCCCAGCGATCAGACACTTACCCCCTGTCCTGTGGATAGAGGATAAGTGTTCATAACGGACCAATCCCTTTAACCTATCTATCTGTGGGCTGAGTTCTGGTCACAGACTCCCTTTAAACAAAGCGTGTGACATAGCTTTCTTAAACTGAATACTGAACATCAGGACAGCACATCCAGACATACTGTAATATGTGGCAGCAGGCCTGAGAAGGATCAAGGATTGTGGAGAGGTAAGTATAATTGCATACTATGGGGCCATACTGTCTGAGATAGGAGGCACTATGGGGGCATTATACTGTATGAGGAAGGGGCACTCACTATGCAGCACCATACTGTGTGGGGGCCACAATAAATGCATTATACTCTCTGGGGGTACTATGGGGTATTATATTGTGTGGGGAGCACTGATGGGAGTATTATACTCTGTGGCGCATTATATTGTGCAGGGATCACTAAGGGGGCATTATACTAGGTGGAGCAGTCCTGTATAAAATATGAGGGAGTGCAGTATAGGGAGCCTAGCATATAACTGGAGAAAATAGTGGAGCGTGCTGCACTATTTTGTTCAGACTTGTTGACCTGTACTTAATGAACGTGGCATGCAAATGGGTGCATGGTTGCTTTTCTTCCAATACCTGAAAATTGGACATTCTTGGAATCCGTCCGATTCTAAATATATCCCATTGAAAACCACATCCACCTACCCTGGCCTATCCTGTGCTGTAGCTAGGCATTTCTTCACCCATGATCAAGACTTAAAGGGGTTATCCAGTTTGTAAGATTGATGGCCTATCCTTAGTCATGAGTATAAGTACTATAGCGCTGCCCCATAGACTTCAATGGGGCAGCACTGCAGTACCTACACTTGCCACTACAGTTTGTACGGCAAGTGATATTTGGGGGTCCTTCAACACCCAGGACCTCGCAGATCTAATATTGATGGTTTGTCCTAAGGATAGGCCATCAATCATAGAAACTGGCTAACTCCTTTAAAGTAGGGTAAAGCGCAATGTAATGTACATGGGACTGGACTGGGTCTAAAAAACAGCCCTGGCATGCAAACCTGACCAGCACATACATTGTTCATACAGAACATATGTATTCTGCAGCATCTAAGTGGTGACAAAGTGACAAGACTCCCCCTATGGAATTACAGATGTGTTTCTATGGCAGCCAGAAGGCTAATAATGGCCATTGGTTGTGCCATGTACAGAAGCCTATTAGGCCCTGCCAGATGTTGGGTCTAATAAGTTGCCTTTCTGTGCAGGTAGAAAATATTGCAATAGAAGCATAGTACCAGCAATAAGGACATTGGTTAAAACATGTTTTTAAAAAAAAAAAATAAAGATTTCGAGTTAGAAATAGCCTGGTTTCCCCTCAGCAAGACCTTTAAAAATGGAAAAAAATGGAAAAAAAAATATCATATTATTTATTCCACGGGATGAATCTCATAAGAAAAATAAAAAGCAACATTTCAAAATAGTTTTTTGTTGCCTATCCTCCAACGACATATAATGAAAGGTTGCCTGGTCACTTTGACTCCCCAAAATGGCACCAATTAAATTTGTTGCTTGTCCACTTGATGAGAAACTAAAAGTTATAGCTTTATCAATATTGCAAAAAAAGAGACTTTTGTTTTTATTATGCTCCCTTTTTTGCCGCTCTACATCCTACATCCAATGATCTTCTCCAATAGACTTCTCCCCATGTCTACTCTCATGTTCCTCATGCACTCTCTCATAGTCCACTCGCTATACCCCTCTCTAATAAACCACTCCTCATGTTTCATCTCATAGCCTGCTCTTTATACCCCTTTCTCGTAGACTGCTCCTCATGCCCCCTCTCATGGTCTGCTCCAATAGACTTCTCCTCATGTCTCCTGTCATAGACTGCTCCACATGTTCCCTCTCATAGTCTGCTCTCTGTATCACTCTCTCATAGACTGATCCCCATGTCTCCTCTTATAGACTGCTCCTCATATCGCCTCTCATGGTCTGCTCCCATAGACTTCTCCTCATGTCTCCTCTCATGGTCTTCTTCCATAGACTTCTCCTCATGTCTCCTCTCATAGACTGCTCCTCATGTCCCCTCTCATGGTCTGCTCCCATAGACCTCTCCTCATGTCTCCTCTCATAGACTGATCCCCATGTCTACTCCCATAGACTGCTCCCCATGTCTACTCTCATAGACTGATCCCCATGTCTCCTCTCATAGACTGCTCCTCATGTCCCCTCTCATGGTCTGCTCCCACAGACCTCTCCTCATGTCTCCTCTCATAGACTGCTCCCCATGTCTACTCTCATAGACTGATCCCCATGTCTACTCCCATAGACTGCTCCCCATGTCTACTCTCATAGACTGATCCCCATGTCTCCTCTCATAGACTGCTCCCCATGTCTACTCTCATAGACTGATCCCCATGTCTACTCCCATAGACTGCTCCCCATGTCTACTCTCATAGACTGCTCCCCATGTCTACTCCCATAGACTGCTCCCCATGTCTACTCTCATAGACTGATCCCCATGTCTCCTCTCATAGACTGCTCCTCATGTCCCCTCTCATGGTCTGCTCCCACAGACCTCTCCTCATGTCTCCTCTCATAGACTGCTCCCCATGTCTACTCTCATAGACTGATCCCCATGTCTACTCCCATAGACTGCTCCCCATGTCTACTCTCATAGACTGCTCCCCATGTCTACTCCCATAGACTGCTCCCCATGTCTACTCTCATAGACTGATCCCCATGTCTCCTCTCATAGACTGCTCCTCATGTCCCCTCTCATGGTCTGCTCCCACAGACCTCTCCTCATGTCTCCTCTCATAGACTGCTCCCCATGTCTACTCTCATAGACTGATCCCCATGTCTACTCCCATAGACTGCTCCCCATGTCTACTCTCATAGACTGCTCCCCATGTCTACTCCCATAGACTGCTCCCCATGTCTACTCTCATAGACTGATCCCCATGTCTCCTCTCATAGACTGCTCCTCATGTCCCCTCTCATGGTCTGCTCCCACAGACCTCTCCTCATGTCTACTCTCATAGACTGATCCCCATGTCTACTCTCATAGACTGATCCCCATGTCTCCTCTCAAAGACGGTGTCATTTGGAACCCAAACGGTTCCACTCTCTAATTGTCAGGAGATGTCCAAATTAATTAATTAAATCGCACTTGGCGAATCAACACAGAGACAGGAGATTCTCTATGATAATTCTCCTTATTGAGGCGGTGCACAGGATTATAAAGGAAAATAATGGCTTTATGCCAGTTTACACATCACAGAATACATTGCACAAAGCATGCAATACAATTGGTCAGAAATAAGTGGGTGTTCACACATGACCAGCACGTGGCTAGCACATGACTTCTGGTATCCACCATCTTGGATGCGTAATTAAGCATCTGACCACATAGGCTCTTCATTGGCAGTAGACCTTGAAATGTTTCATTAAAACATCTTTACTGAAACCTAGCTCCTATCTCATACAATACATCTTGTTCCCACACAAAGGGAGTAAAGGGGAGGCAAGGCAAGGGGCAAGATGTATAACCGGACCAGTTACAGGAATCATTTGATTGCAGGGATTGCCTCAAAAGGTTGTGCAACAAAATATTAAGTTAAGGGAACCATCATTTCTGTCCAGGCCTGTTTCATGAGTTTTCTTTTTTTAAAAATTCTGTTGAAGCCTGGTTGAAAAGCAATGTCTGACTTTCATTTGTTCATTGTCATAGAATTTTTATATATTATTACTTTTGTCGGATTCACATTATTTCTGTGACCGTTGTGGGGTTTTCTTTCATTAAACGAGGGGTAACAACAATTTTGTCCACGTGTGTGTTCTTAAAGCGATAGATACATACTGAAGCAAAGATACAATTCTGTTGATTATTCTTAGGCCAATTTTCTGTTATTTTTCCATAACAACGGCTACTCATGTCGACTCTTATAGTCTGCTCCATGTACCCCTCTTTCATAGACTGTTCCTCATGTCTACTCTCATAGACTGTTTCTCATGTCCTCTCTCATAATCTGCTCCCTCTAGTCCTCTCTCATAGACTGCTCCCTATGTCTCCTCTGATAGACTGCTCCTCATGTCTCCTCTCATAGTCTGCTCTCTATAACCCTCTCTCATAGACTGATCCCCATATCACCTCTACTAGACTGTAGTGGGCAGAATGGGGAATTTATATCTGTATAGGACACTAAGCAAGACGCTGTGGTAGCAACAGGACAGGAAGTTTGTGTGGAAAGACCAGCCATGGCTCTTGGGTGAATGACTTTAACTAGAGAACATCACCTGAGAGGTCCTGGATGTGAGTGTAGTTTATTCACTTTGCACTGTGTAGGCCTTTACCTGACTATTATATTGGAGATGTATTATTACAGTATATTGACAGGAATCTCCATTGCACATTCTGTAAAACAAAATGTTGAAAAAATGGAAGCCTGCCAGATGGAAACTTGATGGATCCCAGCACTGCTGCTGTCTATCATATAGAATGTGTCCTCAGATTGTAGTCCATTTGGAGAGAATGAGGGGTACCAACAATTTTGTCCATGTGTGTAGGTAGCTATTGGGTGTTCAGGAATAGCAGTTGTACCCGGAAGGGCACGAATGTTCCTCAAACCCATGTAAGCCTTATTATTATTATTATTATTATTATTGTTTGTTTATATAGCACCATTAATTCCATGGTGCTTTACATTATTATATTAATTCCATGGTGCTGTACATTATTATATTAATTCCATAGTGCTTTATATTATTATATTAATTCCTTGGTGCTGTACATTATTATATTAATTTCTTGGTGCTGTACATTATTATATTAATTTCTTGGTGCTGTACATTATTATATTAATTCCCTGGTGCTTTACATTATTATATTAATTCCTTGGTGCTTTACATTATTATATTAATTCCCTGGTGCTTTACATTATTATATTAATTCCATGGTGTTGTACATTATTATATTAATTCCCTGGTGCTTTACATTATTATATTAATTCCTTGGTGCTTTACATTATTATATTAATTCCATGGTGTTGTACATTATTATATTAATTCCCTGGTGCTTTATATTATTATATTAATTCCATGGTGCTGTACATTATTATATTAATTCCTTGGTGCTGTACATTATTATATTAATTCCATAGTGCTTTATATTATTATATTAATTCCCTGGTGCTTTATATTATTATATTAATTCCATGGTGCTGTACATTATTATATTAATTCCTTGGTGCTGTACATTATTATATTAATTCCATGGGGCTGTACACTATTATATTAATTCCCTGGTGCTTTACATTATTATATTAATTCCTTGGTGCTGTACATTATTATATTAATTCCATAGTGCTTTATATTATTATATTAATTCCCTGGTGCTTTATATTATTATATTAATTCCATGGTGCTGTACATTATTATATTAATTCCTTGGTGCTGTACATTATTATATTAATTCCATGGTGCTGTACATTATTATATTAATTCCCTGGTGCTTTACATTATTATATTAATTCCTTGGTGCTGTACATTATTATATTAATTCCATGGTGCTGTACATTATTATATTAATTCCCTGGTGCTTTACATTATTATATTAATTTCATGGTGCTTTACATTATTAGATTAATTCCAAGGTGCTTTACATTTGAGGGTTTACATACAGTACACCAGATATACAAAACATGTCATCCAAATGAAGACCTCCCATATTGCCCTGAGGCCTGCCCACTGCTGCAGCCTAAAAGGTATAGAATGGGTTCCAGCAGAGCAGATTCTGGTCAGTGATCTCAAGGCATATTAGGGAACTGGCCAAGTGGCCCATTCTCAGTAGCCAGTCAGGTGGCCCACTGGGAGTACAATGCCAATCTGCCCCTGGTTGTTAGATCTAACTAGACCCAGCACAGCCCTAGCAGTGGCCATAGGAGCACGAGAACAGGGCTCATTTCTACCATAAGTAGGGTTCCTATGGTCGTCCTATTTAAAGCACAAAAGTACAGTAAAGTATGTAATATTGGGAAGAAAAAACAAACAGCAAAAAGAAAAAAATATATAATTACTAATACAATTAAATTAATACAATTCATTACCAATACAATAAAAATTATTTTAAAAAAGGAAGAAATTATCTTTTCTAGTGCCATCTAAATACACATCAGAGACTATATAGAAGTGACAGAATGAGGAAAATATAATTATTTTAACTTGCTTTATACTTCTAAAAATTAAAAAAAAAAGAGTAAAAATATAGTGAAAATAAGAATATTAAAATAAAAATGGCAAAAAAAACTAAAAAACAAAACAAAAAAAAGTGGAAACCATGTGACAATAATCCAGGATGTTCAGCTGTTTTTCGTTAAAGGGAATGTGTCACCAGAAAATGACTTTCTTTTTAGGAAAGTTATGTTAAACATATTTTTTCATGAGTTTTTAATATAACTATTGATATTTAAAAAAAAAAAAAGTCTTGTTATTTTCATGCTGGCCGCTAAGCCTAATAATAGACACTTGTCAATTATGTTTTTTTCCAGCAACCACCTCATTTATAACAGACAGTATTACAATAGAAGATAACACCTCTACAGATAACACCAATGACCCATCATTACATCCACTACTGACAATTGACGATGTCACAGCTTATTTACACCCCTTCCTGCACAGAACATATTTAGAAAACTCTCCCAGAGACCTCAGTGAATCGATTCTAGACTATTGCTGCCTACGGCCATGGCTGTGCAGTAAAGCACATTACTAAATCAGAAAATAAAAAAAGATTAGAAAAAGTGATAGTTTTCACTAATAAAATCCTCCGATGAAATTAAAGTGTAAATAAAATTGTATTTATTTTTTTCAGAAATCCATAGTGCAGGTAAAAGGAACAGATTTTATAATATAATTTATTAAAGAAAAGTATCTGTCCCTTCCCTTGTCCTTCACTCACTGATCAAATCTGTACAATAGAAGTACATGGAGAGGAGAGGGGTGGAATAGCAGAACTCCTCAAAACAGTGAGACATCTGCACTATAGAGAGACAGTTTTCTTTCACAACAAGCTGGGTTATCAGGAATAACTATCCATGACTCATTTAACTCTATAGACAACTTCATCTTTCTGTCTCTCTTTTTCCTTCTCCTCTCCATAGACTTCATTGGAAACTGACACTGCTTGTGTACCGAGTATGGGACAGAATCACTGAGATAAGAAGTAAAGACAGGAGTAATAGTTAAAGACACAGACACATTTCTTTAGTGAAATATAGTGCAAAGTTTCTTCCCTTCACCTGCACTTTTGATTTATGAAAACTAAAGTTTTACTTACAGTACATTTTTCTAAATGTAAGTCCCAAGACATAAAATGGTATAGACTTAGGAGTGATAAATAGATAGATAGATAATGGATAGATATAAGATAGATAGATAGATAGATAGATAGATAGAGATGAGATAGATAGATAGATAGATAGATAGATAGATAGATAGATAGATAATGGATAGATAGAAGATAGATAGATAGATAGATAGATAGATAGATAGATAGAGATGAGATAGATAGATAGATAGATAGATAGATAGAGATGAGATAGATAATGGATAGATAGATAGATAGATTGATACATAGATAGATAGATAGATAGATAAATAGATAATGGATAGATAGAAGATAGATAGATAGATAGATAGATATGAGATAGATAGATAGATAGATAGATAGATATGAGATAGATAGATATGGCATAGATAGAAGGATAGATAGATAGATAGATAGATAGATAGATAGATAGATAGATAGATAATGGATAGATAATATATAAATAGGAGATAGACAGACAGATAGATAGATAGATAGATAGATAGATAGATATGAGATAGATAGATAGATAGATAGATAGATAGATATGAGATAGATAGATATGGCATAGATAGAAGGATAGATAGATAGATAGATAGATAGATAGATAGATAGATAGATAGATATGAGATAGATAGATAATGGATAGATAATATAGATAATATATAAATAGGAGATAGATAGATAGATAGATAGATAGATAGATAGATAGATAGGTAGATAGATCATCAATTATGATGATAAGTGTATGCTTTTAACAAAAAACTAAAGAATTCATTTTTTCTCACATCTTCCCATATACATGAGGTACTGATACAGTATATAATTAACAAAATATAGTAGTCATACCACAAATCAAAAGCCATATATAGATACAAACAACTAAAGAATTAAAGGGGTTATCTGGTTTCTAACATTGAAGGCCTATCAAGTGTGGGTCCTGCAGCGTTGCCCCATAGACTTCAATCAGAGGCGTAGCTAGGGGTTCAGCCCAGGGGGGCGAACACGTCCAAATGGGCCCCCACTCAGGTATACCAACATTATCACTATACGGTGACCCTATAGTGGTAGATAGTGGTTCTACACAGGGCTGTGAAGACCAGTTACGTAAATACAGTACAGTAACAATGTTGTGACTTACCGGTGACATCTCTGACGCTTTACACTTATCGTCTCTTCCATCTGGACGGCCATGACCACGTCTTCCAGCTGTGACTGTAAAGTTTGTAACACAGACATCTTTGGCTCCTCACTTTTCCAGGCACCGACCTACATTGTCCTCAACTACATAAAATCTCCATCCTGCTGCTACCCCAATTATAAAATATATGATATAAAATCCCCTGGAAATGTATAATAACCCCATGTGCCTTTAATTTAATAATGCTCCTATGTGCCCCTCAATGAATAATTCCCCCTAATTAATAATGCCCTGTGTACCCCCTTAAATCAATGCCCGAGTGCTACCTAAAATGAATATTGCCCATTTCCCCTATTATTAATTACTCTTATGTCTCCTTATATAAATTATGCCCTCTTACATAAATGCCCATCTGTATTAATAATGCCTATTAACCCCTTTGTATTAAAGACGACCTTTCACGTCCACATGCACATACGGTTTTAAATACCACTAGAAAGCTGACAGTGCACTGATTTCAGCGCGATGACGCTAGACTGTCAGGAACGCCCTTCTGACAGTGGGGAGAGATCGGTGCTGAAACTAACGGCACTGATATCTCCTCCATTGGGGCACATAATGGGAAAGCCAACTGTCGGCTTTCTAGTGGTATATAAAATCACAGGTTCATGAGGACATGAAAGGTCCGCTTTAAAGGGGTTGTCCAGGAAGTGGACAAATCACAGTGGAGGTGGGGTAGGTGATAAAAAATCATACTAAGGCTGGGTCCACACCAACACTTGAACCCCGTTGAGGGATTCTGTCCCCCATTCCGTTTGAAAAATGTGGAAAGAAAAGTCCTGCAAGCAGACCTTTTTTTCTCCGCATTTTTCAGGCAAAAACCCAGCAGACCCCATTATAGTCTATGGGGTCTGCAGGTAACCGCTTTACAAGCGCTAGTGTGAACCCAGCCTTATCTGTCCCCAGTGCTCTGTCTGCCGCCACTGTCTGTGCCATACGTGACTGCTGAGGCCATCAGTGGCCTCCATATTGGCAGGAAAGGACCCAGTCATGTATATAAGTGACATCACCGAGTCTTTTCCAGCCACCGCTGAGGCCAATCACATGCAGTGCAGAACTCGCAGCAGGGAAGTGGCGTGTGTGTGCCTGGACAGACAGCAGCAGAGGGCTGCGGACATCGCTTATCCGGGGACAAGTGAGTATTTTTTTTTTTGTTTCACCTTCCCTGCCTCCTCGCCAATTTGCCTAATACAATCCTTACAAGTAAACTTTATTATTCCCTAGAAAACCCCTTTAATACTGCCCCAATGCCCCCTAATATTATCTCCCCTTACATTCATACAGACCCCACTGACCTTTCTCTATAATTTATATCCTCTTTTATTAAAGCCCCCTAATACCCCTTATATTAGTTATGGCCTCTTATCTTGCTAAATTCCCAAATGACCTCATAAATGTATTACCCCCATCCCCCACCCCAATTAAAATGCCCAAAGTGAGTTAAAAAAAAAAAAAATTGATGACACTTACCTACCTCCGATCTCCCGAGGAGGAGCCTCAGCCGTCGGCACTGCCGCCACTTACTGAAGAAGCAGGACCTGCGTCCTGACGCGGACGGCGCAGGACAATGACGTCATCGCGCAGACGTCTGTGCCAGGATGCAGACGTCTTAGGGCAGCTCATAGGCCACAGGCCTTAAGTGGCTTTTGGCTTACGAGCTACGTATGAGTAGAGAGGCTTTCTTCTCTATGTATTTCAACTGTATCGGTATCATGCAGACGCCGATGCAGTTGATGTGTGAGGGTAACCTGTGCTGCAGCGGCCCCGAGGTGGGCTCCCGAGAGACAGTGGGCCCGGGCCACCGCCCCCCTACCCCCCCCCCCTGCTCCCCCCAGCCCCCCCCGCTAGCTACGCCTCTGACTTCAATGGAACAATGCTGCAGTAACCACACTCACCACTATAGCACTGTCCCAGGATAGGCCATCAGTGTTAGAAACCAGATAATCCCTTTAAGAGAAAGTGATGACTTCTTTTATGTCTGCAATTCTATTAGATAGATAGATAGATAGATAGATAGATAGATAGATAGATAGATAGATATGAAGGAGATTCAGTAGTCCAGTAGAGCGCCCATTAATTTGCATACCCTCTAATAATAATGAGATGACTCTGCTCATTTTGTCCCAGTCTATACAGCAAAAATTAAAACTGAGTTTCAGGAAAAAGGAAATGCCAGCCTATATGTGGACAAATATATTGGGACACCTACACTTTACACTTATTGGATCCCATTCTAAATCCATAGGCATTAATATGTACTTAGTCTCCTTCCTGCAGCCAAAACAGCTTCCACTCCTCTGGAAAGGCTTTATACATGATTTTGGAGGTGTCTGTGGGAAATTTTGCCCATTCATCAAAAAGAGCATTTGTAAAATCAGACACAGATTTTGGATGAGAGGGCCCGGCTCATCCCAACCATCTTGGTTCATCCCAAAGTTGTTTGTTGGGGTTGAGATTAGGGCTCTGTGCGGGAAGTCAAGTTCCTCCACACCAAACTCACCAAACCATGTCTTTATAGACCTTCCTTTGTCTCATGCTGGAAGAGAAAAGAGCCTTCCCTTTTGTTCCCACAAAGATGTGCAAAATGTCTTGGTCTTCTGAAGAATTAAGACATCCCTACACTGGAACCAGGGCTGGCGTTAGGGGGGGGCAGACTGTGTAATTGCCCGGGGCCCCCGTCCCCGAAGGTACACCCGGTATCCGGGGCATCATAGATACTGTTTAAGCCTATGACCGAGCAGGGAGCTGATAAATGACAGCACTGCCATAGACTGACAGTAATGCACAGGACGTCGCGGCACAGGTGGCGTGATGACATCACTGCATCGCGCCACCTGTGCCAGTCCTACAGGGAGAGACTTTGGCTGCTCCATTCCTTGGGGGAGCAGTGTACGGTGAGTAAAAGATATTTTTTTCTGCAAAAGGAAAGGTGATCTGATAAGGGGGCTATTATAAGAGGGTAAACTATTATTTATAAGGTGGGCTATTATTTATAATGGGGGAACTATTAAATATAAAGGGGGCTATTTAAGGGTAACCTATAATTTATAAGGTGGAACTGTTATATATAAGGGGGCTACTATATATAAGGGGAGACTTATTTATAAGGGGGTTATTATAAGAGATGACATATTATATATAAGGGGGGGTTATTGTATATAATTGTTCCCCCTTATAATAGTCCACTTTTATATTATAGTTCCTTCCTTATAAATAACAGCTTCTTTATAAATAATAGTATCCCCTTATAAGAGGAGAATTATTATAAATGAGGGGGGCTGTTATAAGGTTGAAACTAATATTAATAAGGGATGAACTATTATTTACAAGGGAGGCTATTATAATGGGGAGACTGTATATATATAGAAAGAGAGAGAGAGAGAGAGAGAGAGAGAGAGAGCTATTATAATGTGGAGACTTTTATATATATATATTATAATGGGGAGACGTATTATCTATTACTCATAAGGGGGAACTATTTATAAGCAGGGACTATTATTTATAAGGGACCGCTATGATAACTATTAAGTGGCACAAAGGAGGTCATTTGAATTGTGTGTGGGCATAAGGTGGTAACTGTTTTGGGGGCAGAAAGGAGGCGTTATTAAAGGGGCTGCCACTGGAGGTGCTGCAGCTGCCTTCTGATTTCACTGAATATGATGGCGTTGTTGGTATATCAACATTTGGTGCCCCGATTTTAATTTTGCCCAAAGTTTGTCTAAAACTGGCCCTGACTGGATGGAACTAAGGGGCCTGGGCTGACCCCTGTGAAATAAGCACAAACACTATTCCTCCACCTCCAAACTTTACAGTTGTACAATGTAGTCGGCAGGTAACGTTCTCTTGTCATTCACCAAACCCAGACTGGTCCATCAGACCGCCAGGCAGAGAAACGAGATTGGTCACTGCACTAAATACGTTTACACTGCTCCAGAGTCCAGGGTTGGCATTCTGCTTCACACCACTCCATCCGACTAAGGGTGGACAAACCTCTGAAGAATGGTTTTGTCCGGTGTTCAGACTAAGCAATCCTCTGGTTCGGTCTGAACTTGCTCGGAGAGAACTGGGCGCAAATTTATTATACTCTGGGGTCTATTCAGACCCCAGAGTATAATAGATGGAGGCCCAGGGGAGGTGTAAAAAATAAAAAAAAAATTCATACTCACCTTCTCTCACCTCTTTTGGGCCTCCTCGCAGTGTTCAGCGATCTATTTTCGTCCTCCGGGCATATGACATTATATAAAGCGCTCCAGAGCTGGTATCTGGTGATCTTCTGTGACGTCATGCACTCAGGGTCACCGCTGAGGCCTGTGATTGGGCCTCAGAGGTGACATGGGCATGCCGAGCGTGATGACATCATGATGCTCATCATGCCCATTTCACCACTGAGGCCAAATCACAGGCCTCAGGAGTGACCCCCAGGTGCGTAATGTCACAGAAGATCACCAGAACGCACAGAGGAGGAATATACAGAGAACCGGACACCACAAGGAGACCCGACAAAGGTGAGGGAAGGTGAGCAGAAATGTTTTTTATTTTTTACACCTCCCCTGGGCCTCCATCTATTATGCTATGGGGTCTGAACAGATTACAGAGTATAACAAGTTTGTGTCCAGTTCTCTCCGAGCAATTTCAGACCGAACCAGAGGATTGCTTAGTCCGAACACCAAATGAAACGATTCATCCACCCTTAGTCGGATGGAGTGGTGTGAAGCACATTGCCAACCCTGGATTCTGGAGCAGTGTAAACGTGTTCAGTGCATTGAACAATCTCACGTCTCTTCTCACTTTCTTGGTGGTGTCGTGGTGGCTATTTTAGTTGATCTGAGATGAATCCCAAATTTGGAATATATGGGTCGAATTCAGTTTGTTCCGAACCAATTCTCCCAACACTACACCTGACTCTTGGCATTGTGCTTTGCACCACTCCCTCCGATGCCTAGCATTGTGCCTGGTGATATAAGGCTTGTATGCAGATGGAAACCTATAGAAGTCCATGCCATGAAGCTCCTGGATGGGCAAAGGGGTTATCTCCGACCCCAACTGTATTGGGGGCCAAGTTCCAGAGTCCTCTGCCATCACAATGATGCACTACTACATCGGTTTACAGGACTGACATGCCTGGTATGTCATAATAGTAACTCATGGGGCATTAAGATGGTGGAGTACTAGTACATGGACAGGTTAATACAATGAAGACTAGCCAAACACTGCAGAACCCAGGGGGCATTTTTAATAGAATATCATCTGCTAAAATCGGACCATATTCACCTGCACACTAACAGGGCATTAAAAGGACCTCAAAAGACAGAAGAGCAAAGCAGGACGACTGTGCCAGATTTAGAGCAGCGAGTGGTGACAATTATTGCATTTTTTTTTTAGCTCTACAGATGAACGAAGCGAAGGGCTGAGATTGGAAACAAAAAATTGCCTATTCAATAGATATTATGTAGAACTTCGGGGATGGATGATGTGGTGAATTCTGAATCCAAAAGAGCTTATTTTTGGCAGTGAGGTCTGCCTGTACCTCTGCCCATGTCACAGATGGACAAACAGTGTTAAAAAAAACAATATACTTTAGTGCAATGGGATATATGGGCAACAAATGATATGACTTGTTTTGGGAATATGCTATAACTCTGTAGGGGTACCTCATATAGGGATGATACAGAAGTGATGAAGAATGTTTTTACCAGTCAAGGCATACCATATATGAGGGGGCATTAGGGGGCATTATATTTTGTGTGGAAATATAAGGGTTGTTTGAAGTTTGCGGGGGGTACAAGGGCCGTTATTTTTTGTAGGGGCATAGGGGGGCATTATATGTTGTGGCATAAGTGGGCCATTATATTTTGTAGGGACATAAGGCGGTCATTATACTTTGTGGGGGTATAAGGAGGCCTTTATATTGTGTGGTGGCATAAGGGGACATTTATACTTTGTGGGGACATAAGAGGGCAGATATACTGTGTGGGGGCATACGTGGACCATTTTACTTTGTATGGACATAAGAGGCCATTGTACTGTGTGGAGAAATAAGGGGGCCATTTTACTTTGTGAGAACATAAGAAGCCATTATACTGTGTGGAGGAATAAGGGGGCCATTAAACTTTGCAGGCATAAAGAAGCCATCATACTGTGTGGGGGTATAAGGGGGCCATTACAGTTTGTGAGGTCATAGGGAGAGAATAAGGGGACCAATGTGGGGGCAATAGGAGTGCATTATATTCGGTGAGGGCAGAAAGAGGTCATTATATTGTGTGAGGACACAACAGGGGGCCCGATCCACTGTAGCAGGAATGTAGATAAGATTTCTACCAAACTCATCTCATGTCAGTTTCATGCTTCAGGTCGCACCCAGGGATTCCACCGCTTGCGTCAGAATCTGTTCAGCGCACAGTCCATCTAAATTCACAGACAAAAAGTCCTGTGAGCTCAAAAGATGCCCAACGGACCCCATTATAGTCAATGGGGTTTCTCTGTTCTTCTGTTACTACGACAGACCAGAAGAACAGATTAAATAACACAGATGTTATTACCTAAGCTCCTCCCACCTTCCAGAACATACTGAGAAATGTCACTCCTATAGACAGATTATACTGTAGTGCAATGCAAAATGATGTTTTTTCTTAAAGGCAAAAGTATTTAAAGGTATTACACATACAATAAACATTTTCTTCACAATGGAGTTTCATTATATTGTGACTGTATTCAGACATTGTTTTGAATGGTAACAGACTGATAGATAGATAGATAGATAGATAGATAGATAGATAGATAGATAGATAGATATGAGATAGATAAAGATGAAAGATAGATATTAGATAGATAGATAGATAGATAGATAGATAGATAGGAGATAGATAGGAGATAGATAATAGATAGATAGAAATAGATAGATAGGAGATAGATAGATAGATAGATAGATATGAGCTAGATAGATAGATAGATAGATAGATATGAGATAGATAGATAGATAGATAGATAGATAGATATGAGATAGATAGATAGATAGATAGATAGATAGATAGATAATAGCTATAGATAGATAGATAGATAAAAGATGAGAGATAGATATGAGATAGATAGATAGATAGATAGATAGTAGATAGATAGATAGATATGGGATAGATATATAGGTAGATAGATGGATAGATAGATAAAGATAGATAGATAGATATGAGATAGATAGATAGATAGATAAAGATAGATAGATAGATATGAGATAGATAATAGATAGATAGAGATAGATAGATATGAGATAGATAATAGATAGATAGAGATAGATAGATAGAAAATGAGAGATAGATATGAGAGATTTAAAGCTAGATTTATAAACAAATAGATACTTTCTTTATTTAGATTTACTTGCCATTGTGTCTTTTGTTAGTAAACATTTATTCTTTTTTCAACATTTGTCATTGTCATTTAGATTTCCCTACTGAAAATGTCATACAATATGACATGAATATAATTTCTACTCATTCTCCAGTCTCTGCCATGTGGCTGTGATTTATTTCCAGGTCCTGCATGGGACTGAGTGGCCAGCAGAGGGCAGGATGTGCACTAAAGAGAGTAATATCTACAGGGAGCAAAATACATAAGAATAATAATAATGTACAAGCGTCACTGTGAATGGCCACCTACTATGTACAGTATAACATTGCTGTACAACTAATAATGATGACATCAGCGCAACTGAAATGTGACATCATCATTCACACAACATGGCGTGTGTCCTGTAAATACAGAAAATGAGACACAGTAAACAGTTGCAGCCGTTTTTAACTTTTTCATTTGCCTTTATATAACTTATATTTATTTAATATTATATATAATATATGCTGTATAAATGATAGATTTATCATTGATCTCTGACTTGTAAAGTGCTGCGGAATATGTTGGTGTATACTGTATAAATAAAGTTATTATTATTATCATTATTATTGCTAAATGTCATAGATACATAGCTAGATACATAGATAGATAGATAGATGACAGATGATAGACACATAGATAAATGTGAACTAGATATATAGACAACAGATTATAGAAATATAGATATTGATAGATATGCAATAGAAAGATATGAGGCAGTAGATAGAATATATAGATGATAGATAGATAGATAGATAGATAGATAGATAGATAGATAGATAGATAGATAGATGATTTTTTTATTTACATTTATTTGCCATTGTGTCTTTTGTTAGTAAATAGATAAAGAGATAAATAGAAAGATGATATTTATAAATATATAGATAAAGATAAAGAGATAGAGTTATAAATATATCGATAAAAAGAAATAGACACAACAAATAATCAGAAGACAAGGATGATACATAAATTATAATATTCAATTCTATTTTGACATTTTTGCACATTTTCCTGTAACTGTGCACACTAAACAGATATCCATGCTGCACAGTCTACCACTAGGGGGCACTCTGACTAAGAGAATATTGGTGTTCATGCAGAAATCAGCACTTGAATTATTTTTAGTTTTCTACCTCTTCTCTCAACATCATCAGGACATGGAAGATAACAAAAAGGGTTTTTTTTGTTTTGTTTTTTCTTTTTTTAGTTTTTTTATTGTTTGTTTCAAATTAAAACAAATGTAAAAGTGAAAAGAACACAAAAAGCATCACTTTCATAAATGTTGGACTCAGGTTAGATAAGAAATCTAAGAGAATTTACTGTTGGGTTCCACTGGGCACCATAAAGCAAATTGCAGCTAAAAAAAAAAAAAAAAACAGTGAAAAAAATGCAGCAAGAACGCATTGCATTTTTTTTCTGCCACCTTTTTCATTGAGTTTTTGCTGCATG
The DNA here is from genome assembly GCA_947044405.1 of Leptodactylus fallax. NCBI lineage: Eukaryota > Metazoa > Chordata > Amphibia > Anura > Leptodactylidae > Leptodactylus > Leptodactylus fallax. Next base: position 128,800 of record CAMRHE010000518.1, on the reverse strand, counting down.
TTTTTCTGCTTTTTTCCTTCCCCTACTAAACCTATAGTAAAAACATTCACAATTCCGCAGCTAAAATTAAAATGCTGCATTTTTCAAAAATGCACACGGTTTTGAAGAAGCAGTTTTTTCGCAGCCCTTTTTTTTCCGCATAGTGTGTATGAGATTAACCAAAACTGTAAAATGCTGTGTTTTTTACCATTGCGTTTCTGCAGCAGCCAAAAATGCTGCATTTCTGGGAATTTTCCCATGAATATAACTCTATTTAAATGTGTAGACAAGAAAGTTAAATATTTTTGCAACTATAAATAATTTAAAATTTTGCAGAATTTTAAAGATTTCCTTTAACCATTTTAGTGGTGACATCTTTTGTCTCGATCAGTTGCCAATGGATATGACCATAAATGCAGGAACTTTCTATGGTTTGGGGACTTGTCAGAAACCCAGCCATGATGTCCTACATGTATAAGAATATAACCCGGCCACAATAAGGACATCATGGCTGCGTTTCTGACAAGTCCCCAAACCATAGAAAGTTCCTGCATTCATGGTCGTATTCTGTGGCAACTGGTCAAGACAAAAGATGTCACCACTAAAATGGTTAAAGGAAATCTTTAAAATTCTGAAACAAAAGTATTATTTATATTTGCAAAGAGTTTTAACTTTTAATTGTCTATAAATATGATTATGTTACTGGAAAACCCCTTTAAGCTAATCTGCCTGAGATGTTAAAAAACTTTCTTAAAATTCAATAAAATTGGTTCCATACAAACTGGCCAAAACCAAAGACAAAAAAGCCAAAGGGAAAACTCCTTTAAGCCACAGATAAAAGTGGAAAACTATGCAGTTGCCATATAGTGTTCAGAAATGGATGTCACATAGCGCCAGGCAGGTAGAGATGTCCATGGTATAGTGGTAATACAGTGAAAGCTCTCGGTTGTGGACACAATGGGGCCCTGATAATGGATTCCTGTCCGAGATCAGAAAAGTTTGATTCTTGAAATGGTGAGAAATAAAAAACATCAAGTATATGTTTTACAGACCTTTACATTTCTTTCTCTCTACAGGACCTTACACCTTTGTCCATTACATATCAATAGTTGTCATGTAAAGCAGCATCACTGCAGTAGAAATGAGGGCTAAGGGGTTGTCAAGAGAGGACAACCTCAATGTTATACACCAGAAACCCATGAAAAACAGGATTTTAGTTGGAGTTTTCAGCTATATTTCCCTGACTGTACTGACCAGGAGAGCACTAAAGAAGAAGCTGAATAGGCCAAGTGTTGAGTCACCAAAAGTAATACTATGGATCTTAGTGGAATTAAAATAGGAATACTAATCCTGAAGGCCAATGTCACCTGATAACAGTGCCCCATATATTGTCAACCACCCTATAAAGCTTTGGTCACATGGTGGTCTTCACTCATTAGTATTGTAGGAAGGGTAACTTTAAAGGGAGTCTGTCATCAGACCCCAGCACATCAACCCATACAGATGGGTATGGATCATCTCACTCAAACAGTGTGTTCCCCTTGTGAATCGCTGCCTCCAGCACCAGGATATTGCTGTTTTGTCAATATGCAAATAAGCTCTTTGGGGCAATAAGGGCGTTACCACTTACCTCAATGGCCACACCCTAATTGCTCCAAAGAGCCAATTTTCATGTTGATAAAAACAGTAATAACTTAGCAATGGAGGCAGTGATTTACAATGGGAAAACACTGTTTGATTCAGGTGACCCTAACCTATCTATCTGCTGGGTTTGGTTGATATGGTGACAGACTCCCTTTAATCTGTATTTATGAACTATCCAACCAGTGAAGTATGCTATCTTAAGTCACCAGCCATCATTCATGTCTTTAACCCAGAGCAATAGTTATTACAAGCACTAGCTATAGGGGGCACTGTACCACCGATCCACCTGTGTGAAAGGCTCCCTACAGAACAGTTAACTCTCCTTGTGTATAAATGAGAACAGGATTACACCCCACATAGTGTGGCCATTCCAGGAGTGCACTGCACTATTTTCAGCTGGACAATAGAGGGCGCTCTTGGCCAATTTACCTGTTGGTTTCTTGTAAACACAACCGAATAGTTGTTTGCTAGGGTTGTAAAAGTGTGAGAGACATGGACATGTCACTGCGAGTCTATCAGATGTGCCTGCTTATCCATACACATGGGGACCTGAACTACTTACCGTCATATAATAATATAATATATTATTCAGACTACTAGATGATAGCATACTGATAATTATACATATCATCATCATCATCATGTGGTATGTCTTTTCTTAGAACAACTCTATAGCTCACTACAACACCTGAATCATCCACATATACCTGTGAGGCTATAACTATTCAAGTGTCATTCATTCATATATCTATCTATCTATCTATCTATCTAGATATCTCAAATCTCTTTATCTATCTGTCGCATATCTATCTAGATTTCTATCTCATATATATCTATCTAGCTGTCGATCTTTTTTATCTTTTTATCTATCTATCTAACTACTCCTATCTATCTATCTATCTATCTATCTAGCTAAGTAAAAAAAAGAGGCAGCAAAATTTTACTTACTTTGGTCATCTTGCCACTAGGCTTGCACTCCTTATGCGTCTTTACCTAGTACTGCTCTCTTTTTGGTACTATGCTATCTATCTATACTATTTATTTATCTATCTATCTATCTATCTACCTATCTATCTATACTATTTATCTATCTATCTATCTATCTATGAGCTATCTATATATGGATCCAATGATCATATTTCCATTTATCTATTGCCTATTTAATCATCCACTGTAAAACATGACTATGCTTCACATCTATTGCCTAGTGTTCTATTTATCTATCTATTGATCTGTCTGCTTTTCTATATCTTTCTTTCTTTCTTTCTTTCCTTCCTTCCTTTCTTTCTTCCCTACTATCTCTTTCCTTCTCTCTGTCTTTCCCATACATGTTATATTACCATTGGTTTCATGTAGTACACAATCATTTAATTTGCTGTCATTCACACCAGGACATTACATAAACGAATATATCCGTATAATGGTATAACTATAACACCCCCCCCCCCATAATAAAACCTTGTGCTTATTATAATTGGTATCATCCTACAGTGATAATGAGAGGGGAGGGTCTGGGACAGGTAGACTCATCCCCCGACTAGGGGAGGACTGAACCAGACCAAGTAGACTGGGGTGTTACTGGGAACTGGGAACTGTGACCACCCCAAGTCCCTCCACCTCTACTCCCTACAAGAGTAGCAGCCCTGTGTCTGCATCAGAGCCTGTGCCCTGCCTATAGAACATCATCATCTCTACCAAGTGGATGCCTGTAAAAGAATTATCGTCACACTATATTACTTCTCATAGCAGCAATAGGATGGGAAATATCTAGAATGTGTAGTCAGAGCACTATAGATTTACTTGTGTGTGATATTTCAATTATTTTATTCTATATAGATATGTAGATAGATACATGATAGATAGATAGATAGATAGATAGATAGATAGATAGGATAGATAAATAGATATGAGATAGATAGATAGATAGATATGAAATAGATAGATAGCTACATATGCAATAGATAGATAGATAGATATGAGATAGATAGATAGATAGATAGATACTGTAGATAGATAGATAGATAGATAGATACTGTAGATAGATAGATAGATAGATATGAGATAGATAGATAGATGGATAGATAGATAGATAGATAGATAGATAGATAGATATGAGATAGATAGATAGATAGATAGATAGATAGATAATAGATAGATGAAAGAAAAATAAGATGAAGTTATTTACATGATGGATAATTGGAAGATACATGGATAGATGTGAGATAAAAATAAATGTGTTATTTATATAATAGATGATAGACAGATAGATAGATAAATAGAGAAAAAGATTAAGTTATTTACATGATCGATAATAGGAAGATATATGGGTAGATATAAGAGAAATATAGATGAGTTATTTATATAATAGGTGATAGCGAAATAGATAGGTAAACTGACAAATGGTAGATTGACAGATAGATAAATAGGCAGATAAAAGATAAATATCTATAAAATATATGGATAGATAGATAGATAGATAGATAGATAGATAGATAGATAGATAGATAGATATTGTATTGCTTTTCCACTAAAAGGACATTTTCCATCTACACAAGTTGCTGGCAGATTGGATTTTTTTTTTCTAGATAGATAGATAGATAGATAGATAAATATTAAGTAGATATATTTGAGAAAGAAATTAGATAGAAGAAAGAAAGAAAGAAAGAAAGAAAGAAAGAAAGAAAGAAAGAAAGAAAGAAAGAAAGAAAGCAGGTGTAAAGAGATAGGCAGGTGATAGATAGATAGATAGATAGATAGATAGATAGGTATGAGATAGATAAATAGATAGATAGATAGATATGAGATAAATAGATAGATAGATATGAGATAGATAGATAGATATGAGATAGATAGATAGATAGATATGAGATAGATAAATAAATAGATAAATAGATAGATAGAATGTAATATAGATATATTATAGATACAGAGATAAATAGATATATAAATGTAACTAAATGTAAGTAATAGAAATGAGTATATACTCTATGTATTAGTCATTATATCTACGTGTATGCCCTTCTATATGTACCCACCTAGATGTTATCACACATATGTATATATAATATTTGTGTGTATTTACACTGTATAGCCCAGCACATAGACTCCTCCATTTCTATATGCTATATGTGTCCATAGACATCTGTATAAGAGCCCTGTAAAGCCTGTCCTGCTGACTTGCTCCTCCAGTGTAAGTTGTGCCCCCTTGTGTCACCCTGCACAGTATGTATACAGTATGGTAAATGCATATGATGGATGAGGGGTAGGGGCATATGAGCCGTGTCCTGCTAGCTCAGCCTTTTGTTCCCAGCCCCAGATAGAGAGGTTGCAGCTCCTGTGTGGAGTGGTTCCCCCCACTTTCAGCTGTATGTGGATCATTACAGACAGGCAGTGAGTGAGACTGCAGACATCTGCTCCTCACATGAATGCGCTCACCACACACTGAACACTCAGCCACAATGCTCTGGAAACTGGTGGAAAATGTCAAGTATGAAGATATCTACGAGGTAAAGGAGACATTGTATCCCTGCTCCATGCCATCCTGCTCTGCACAGCCCACCTTATCCAGGATACACTCCATACATGTCCTCCATGTCACTTTCCTTACATTCCCCATGTCACAGACCCATACAGCTCCCAAACCAGACACTTCACTTTCCATATGTCACCTCTATTATACTTTACATTACACTTTACCCCTGGATTGCCTTTATTAGAAACTTTCCCTGTATTGTCAGCGTCACTATACATTATTATAGTCTATAGGAGAGACTTCCCATACTGTGTCTAGAGAGGACTTTTCATGTACTATATACAGTTTACATACATTGCCTACAGTTTAACTCTGTTATAGGGCATTGAGTTTCTCCACTTTATCTACATTCTAATCTATATATAATGCGTTAGAAACTTTTTATACATTGACCATGTATAGCTTTCATACATTCATGATATATATATATATATTTATATATATATATATATTATGAATTTATTGCCTGTGTAACAATTTCCCCTACATTGCCTATACCTTACCATGATCTACTTTATATACTTTCCAATCATTTTCTAGATACCAAATCCTATCTCTATACCACACAAGGTCTGTACATTATCTCTTGTACACTTTCTATAGATGGTCTTTATATCTCACACTTTCTGTACTTTATCTAGTTTATATTGTTCCCTTTGTTTTTTATATTATACATTTCTATACATAGTCTATACATTCTACATTATTTACAAATGTGTCGTTGTCTATACTTTATCTACAATGTATACATGTTATACACTTTTTATACAGATTATGCTGTGTCTATAAGTCATGCACAATTTATATATTATCTTTTATACACTTTTCAGCTATTGTCTTCATTTTCTACAATGTACACTATTTATTATACACTTTTTATATAGTAATATACTCTATAGATTATCTGTTATACAATTTCTATATATTGTTTCATACACTTTTCTACAATGTCTGTACATTCTCCATAGTTTTCACGTTATGCATTGTTTTATATACTCTCCCACAAGGTCTATATTATATATATCATGTACACTTTCTACACTTTCCTATAGCATCTATATAGTGTACACTTTCTATACTTTCCTCTAGCATCTATATAGTGTACACTTGCTATACATTGTTTTCTATGCTTTATATGCCTTGCCTTACATTCTGCTGTTTATGCCTTTTGTTGCATTTTATTATATATATATATATATATATATATATATTATATATATAATTTTACATATAATTATTACATCTCGTTTATGATTTATTTATTTTATTTTATTTTTTGCAATTTGCCTAAATAGCAATTTAAAAAAAATATCACCCAAATTCTGGGTCTCCTAAATCACAGTATTACATTGCCCTCCTATAGCACATAGTAAATATTCCTGCCATCTTGTAGAAGGGTCGCAGCCACTTTCTGGAGGAATGCTGACTTGGGCTGGTGCTTGGGGTGTTTATCCTTGATAACAATGCCTGAGTGTGACTGTGGGATGGGGGTGGATGGATTATTTGGGGAAGTGAGACCCTGGCAGGGTGTGAGTGTGAGGAGAGGTCACTTCAGCTCAGGCTCTAGTTAATGTTTAAGAAAGATTCAGCACTTCAGGAAATACAACAGGAGATGAAGCCAAGAAGTTAGAGCCGGCGTTTAATTTATTCTGTGCAGATTGGAGCAGGTTGAATGCGGCATGGCTGCGGCTGAGACTGTAACATTATAAGGATATTATTATATAGGGCTGTCAGATAGGGGATGTGTGCCCCCCACTCCCTGCAGGCAGCCGGCTCCCAGATAAGGGGGATGTTACTGCTCTCAATAGCGCCAGTCACACTAATTACCAGCGGAACGCACTCCATAATCCGGCATATGCTGCATTAGTTACGGCCAATGCAAAGCTGGGCTGCTCTCTGGGTGCCCTCTGTCCCTCTGTCTCTCTGCACCCCCTTTATTTCCGTGCCCTCTCCCTTTGTGCCATATTTCAGTTTCATCTCTTTCTATGTCCTCTCCATCTGCCCCTTCTCTTTCCCCCTTGTCTTTCACACTCTTTCTTTCCTTCCTTCCTTCTTTCTGCCTTGGCCCCCTTAATATCTCCTCATTTTCTGCTCCCTCACTTTCTGTCTGTGCCCCCTCTTCTGTGCCATCTGCTTATGTCTTTGCCCTTTCTTTCTATCTATCCCCTTTCCTTATTTCTGTCCCCTCTATTTTCCCCCTCTCTCTCAGTGATCTCCCCCTCTGTTTTAGGGTACTCTTTCTTTTTATCTGTGACTCCTCTTTCTGTGCTACATTTCTGCCATTACCCCCTCTTGACTTTTAGCTCCCTCTGTTCAAGGTCCCCTCTGTTTGTGCCCCCTCTTTATGTCTTATATTTCTGCCTAGTCTGTGCCCCCTCTTGCCTCTTTTCAGGGTCCCCTCTGTCTGTGCCCCCTCTTTCTGTCCTATATTTCTGCCCAGTCTGTGCCCCATCTTGCCCTTCAGTTACCTCTCCCTCTGTTCAGGGTCCCCACAGTCTGTGCCCCCTCTTTCTGTCCTATATTTCTGCCCAGTCTGTGCCCCCTCTCGCCCTTCAGTTACCTCTCCCTCTGTTCAGGGTCCCCACAGTCTGTGCCCCCTCTTTCTGTCCTATATTTCTGCCCAGTCTGTGCCCCATCTTGCCCTTCAGTTACCTCTCCCTCTGTTCAGGGTCCCCACAGTCTGTGCCCCCTCTTTCTGTCCTATATTGCTGCTCAGTCTGTGCCCCCTCTCGCCCTTCAGTTACCTCTCCCTCTGTTCAGGGTCCTCTCTGTTTGTGCCCCCTCTTTCTGTCCTATATTTCTGCCCAGTCTGTGCCCCCTCTCGCCCTTCAGTTACCTCTCCCTCTGTTCAGGGTCCTCTCTGTTTGTGCCCCCTCTTTCTGTCCTATATTTCTGCCCAGTCTGTGCCCCCTCTCGCCCTTCAGTTACCTCTCCCTCTGTTCAGGGTCCTCTCCAGTCTGTGCCCCCTCCTTCTGTCTTATATTTCTACTAGTGCCCACTCTTCTTTCTGTTACCTCTCTCTCAGTTTCAGAGTCCCCTCTCCTGTCTGTGCCCCCTCTTTCTGTGCTACATTTGTGCCATTGCCCCCTCTTTTATCTTTCTGCCAGTGCCCACTCCTCTCTATCGGTTACTTCGCCCTCTATTTCAGGATCCCCTTTTTTTGGTGCTAAGCTCTTGCCATTGCCCCCTCTTTTACCTCTCCCTCTGTCAATGCCCCCTCTTTTGGTTCAGTCTCTCTGCTTGTCCCCCACTTCTCTCTATGTCTCCATCAGCTTCAGGATCCCTCAGTTTTTTTCTGCCAGTGACCCCTCTGCTGCACTAGTTACCTCTTCCCCTCTTTCCTGTATGTGCCCCTTTTGCCTCTTACCCCCTTTCTCTGACCTCTGTATTACATTGCTGCGTTTCTCCTCTCCATGTATTGAACCTTGCCCATATATAATTGCCCAGCCCCTCACCCCATCTCTCTATATCTCAGTCTCTTCCCCTTCTATTACTGACACCATACAATGCTCTATACCTAGACAGGGAGCAGCGCTCAGTATGCGCCAATTTCCAGGGCTGCGCCACTCTCCCACCTTCTCTTCCTCCGAACTCCTTATAATACACTGAATAGAAAATAATAACTAGGCAGAACATTTGCTTAGAATTCCTCTCTCTATACCGACTAAAAGCAGCCAGAAAACAGGCGAATCCTCAACAGCCATAAGCGCCGAAGGAACCGATGGGTTAAAACGCAGAACTATGTTCCAAAACAAGCAGATAATAATGACAGTCAGACTGGTTTTGCTAGTTCACAAGACATCAAAAGACAGTTAAAAAATTGCCTGTGGCCATCCATGAAACTAGAAATTCACTTTCAGGAAGAAGAAAAAAAAAAGAGAGAAAAGGGAGAAAAAGAAAATCCAAAATCATGACCATTTTATAGCAACTGGCACCCTGCGCCAAATCTGCCCCGCTCCCCCTCCCCTCCGACGCCGAAGCCCTTTGTTTATTTGCTTAAAGGAGCAGCATTAATGACTAAGGGCTATTAGAAGGTATAATTAAGTGAAAGAGAAGGAAATCTTTTTTTTTTTCTTTAGCCTCTAGCCTACAAGCCAGAAGCAGCAGCAGCAGAGGAGGCAGCAGCAGAGGAGGCAGCAGCAGCTCAGGAGGCTGCAGCAGCTCTCATTCCATATTCCAGTAGGGGCTGTGCGTAAAAATCTCCATCTCCTTTAATTGACAGTTGTTCATCCTTCCACTGGTAAAGTTTTAGCCAAGACTTCCTCTGGCCAGCCCCCTTGTCTGATTACATCTAGTAATTCTCCACTGAATGAACGTCATTTACAATAGTAGGGGAGCTAGAGAGCCGGCTGGAGGAGCTGCAGGCTGCAGTCGGTGTAATATTAATAGTCATGAATATCAATTATTATGAGGCGGTGTAGAGCATTGGTGGGAAGGGGCGTCCTAGCAGTCTCAGTCTAGCCTTGGGTGGAAGAGGAGCTTAAAGGAGGACACACAGAGAGGACAATCCATAGACTCCCTATTTTTGGGCCATTATTTGATGGATAGACTTGGATATAAGTCAAGCAGTGTTCTTGTAGGGTTTCCATCCTATAGTAAAGCATTTTATTTGATTTAACTCTTGAAGGCTCCGCATTGTGTCCAGATGTTAGTACACACCTATTCAGCTATGGTGAGTTCATTGCTTCCATTATTTCGGTTTTTTTTTTTTTTTTTTCCCCTTTAACGCCTTTGGCTTTAGTCATTTAGGGCAATCGTTGTAAGCTACAGCTGGGCTTTCTCTGAATTCTTATTATTAGGAGTGGACCATAGTCAGCTGTAGACAGGGAAAAAAAAAACATAAAAAAAAACTTCTCCAGATATTGCTGTTGGCGATTTGGACTGATTTTTTTTTTTTCTTGAAATACCTTCTTTTTTCATGGATTTTTCTAGTCGCCCCCCTTCCTTTTCTAGTTGGGATAAGTTAAAGTTCTGCTTTGTTCTTGTTTTGCATGTCCTTTTGGATTTTTTTTTATTACTTCTGTTCTTAATATTTTGTAAGAACTCAGATTTTTTTTCTATTTTATTTTTTTTATTTGTGTGGGATACACATGAGATTTCATTTTCCTTCTTGGCTCAGGATTCCTTGTATTTTATTTTATTCTGGATTTTTTTTTCAAGTTACAATTTGTAGTTTTTTTTTATTATATAGTTTCGTTTTACTTAGTTATAGATAATATGAGGCTGTTTTTTTTGTAATTCTCTCTATTTGCTATTTTTGTTAACATACATTTTATGAGGCTGCTTTTATAAGTCTCACTATTGGGTATTTTTTAATATATACCTTGTAGGATGCTGTTTTTGTAATTCTTTTTGGTATTTTTTTACATGTACATTCTATGTTGCTGTTTTTATCATTCTCACTATTTGGTATTTTTTTACATATAAATTCTAAATTGATGTTTTTGTGATTTGGTATTTTTTTACGTATAAATTCTAAGTTGCTGTTTTTGTGATTCTCAATATTTGGCATTTTTTGTACATTCTAAGATACTATTTTCTAATTCGTCACCTTTTGATATATATTTTTTTATTTACCACGTTGGATTTTTTTTTTTATTAACGACAATTATTGATTTTTTTTTATTATGTATTTATTGGTCACATCTTTTCCACATTCGCAATTTTTTTCATCATTTTTTCTCTTTCCTTCTGGAATTTCTTTGGATCCCTTAATAATAATTTCAGTGGCTCGAATTTATTCACAGCATTTTCTCCTATTTCCATTTCATTCGTCCCTTAATTCTAAAGTTGTGGCTATTGAAGTCCAACCAAGTTTGTGACGCCTTTATTTATATATTCCAAACATATTAAACTAGAAGTATATTCAGATTCCTTGTCGGTGCGATTATGTGAAGATAATTCTAGAAGCTTAGGAGGGAATGCTGTAGATGTTTCTGTGCGCAGACATGTTGTGTGACTGCTCAGGCCACATCCAGTCTTGTTGTAGAATTGTTATTATGTAACAGTTTTTGTTACTTTTTCTATATTGACTGTAGTATTTGGTGTATATTCTTTCGTTTTCTGACCCACTCTTTTTGGCTCTCCTTCCAGGACCGCCATGACGGTGTGCCCAGCCACAGCTCCCGGCTGTCCCAGTTGGGCTCCGTCTCCCAGGGACCGTACTCCAGCGCCCCCCCGCTGTCACATACACCTTCCTCGGACTTCCAGCCTCCTTACTTTCCACCACCCTACCAGCCGCTGCCCTACCACCAGAGCCAGGACCCTTACTCCCACGTCAACGACCCTTACTCCTTAAATCCTCTGCACCAGCCACAGCAGCACCCATGGGGGCAGCGCCAGAGGCAGGATGTCAGCTCGGACACTGGATCTCTCTTACCGCAGCCCAGAGCCTCTCTGCCCCAGCTGTCAGGCCTGGACCCCCGGAGGGACTACCACTCAGTGCGGCGGCCAGATGTCCTGCTCCACTCCGCTCATCATGGCCTGGACTCCGGCATGGGGGACAGCCTGTCTCTGCATGGCATCGGACACCCAGGCATGGACGATGTGCAAGTATGTCAAATATAATATACATATATATATATACCTCATGTCATAGCTGTGTTAGATAGATAGATAGATAGATAGATAGATAGATAGATAGATAGATAGATAGATAGATAGATATGAGATAGATAGACAGATAGATGATAGATAGGTGAAAGAAAAATAAGATGAAGTTATTTACATGATGGATAATTAGAAGATACATGGATAGATGTGAGATAAAAATAAATGTGTTATTTATATAATAGATGATAGAAAGATCGACAGACAGACATGAGATAGATAGATAGATAGATAGATAGATAGATAGATAGATAGATAAATAGATAGATAGATAGATAGATAGATAGATAGATAGATAGGAGATAGATATGATATAGATAGATAGATAGGAGATAGATAGATAGGAGATAGATAGATAGATAGATAGATAGATAGATAGATAGATAGATAGGAGATAGATATGATATAGATAGATAGATAGGAGATAGATAGATAGGAGATAGATAGATAGATAGATAGATAGATAGATAGATAGATAGGAGATAGATATGAGACAGATAAAAAGGATACAGCAAGGAAAGGGGAAAGAGAAAGAAAGAAAGAAAGAAAGAAAGAAAGAAAGAAAGAAAGAAAGAAAGAAGAAAAGAAAGCTATGTATTATAGATAGATTAAAGATAAATGGAAAGAAAAAAATAAATAAAAATATAGTCATGAAATAGATAATAGATAAGAAGAAAGAATAGATAGATAGATAGATAGTTATGAGATAGATAGATAGATAGATAGATAGATAGATAGATATGTAATAGACAGTTTTCAGATAGATAGATTATTACCATATTGAGCACAAGGATAAGTACTATTACATGGAGACAATTTCCTGTCCTAGAATAATTCCCGGTAATTGGTGTCATGTTCTCACTATTCTCAGGGATAGATATATGGGGGGTTGATACGACCTATAGAGGATACTCCATCCCCATATATCACTCGCCCATGTCCTATATGTTTCTCCTGTGGTGTAAATATAATATAATGGCAGGCATTCATCTATAATGGATGCTCAGTCACGGACATCACCCGCAGCCTGGTCACTTCTGTCAGTCCTGCCTATTCTGGATTTCCCTCAGAGCTTGCCTATACTGTGCAGGGTATACAGTGTCTTACTATGGCGTCTATAAGAAGTATATGGAGCTCTTGTTGTCACCTCTTCCTGCACTTTTTTAGCTTCTTCTTCCTTGTCCTCCTGATTATTTGCTCAGCCACAAGTTAGTTTAGCAGGGAGGTGACATTACATGGTTACATTCTGCAGATACAATGTATCACATACAGCCCATGGATGTCACCTATAGATTATATACATATCACCTATAGTTATATATGACTTTCCTTCACTGCCTTGTGTGTGCTGTATGTTATATATGTTATGGTTTGTCTCAGGTTACATAGGAGCCCCATATATAGGTTGTCAGGGGGGCCACTTACAGTCAGGAGCGCTGATATAACAAGCAGCTGACACCTCGCCCATTAACCCCTTCAGTGCTGCAGGGGAGCCTGTACATGTAACATTATGTCACAACCAGACCTGAGCCTGACATCTATGAGTCTCCTGTAAATATCACAGCAGTGTGTGCTAAGATTTCTATTCAGTCATTTCTTATCTCTTTCTGGATAAGCTGGGTGATTCATCACCAATATGGCTGCTCCAAAAAGGGGTTGTCACAGCTGTCCTTACTAGGATGTCTGCAGGTTCTGTTATGTTCAGGGGTGATATATAAGATAGATAGATAGATAGATAGATAGATAGATAGATAGATAGATATTAAGTAGATAGATTTGAGAAAGATATTTTTATTAGAGATGTGGTAGTTATAAAGAAAGAAAGAAAGAAAGAAAAGAAAGAAAGAATAACTAGATAGATAGATAGATAGATAGATAGATAGATAGATAGATAGATAGATAGAGATATATAGATATAATAGTTAGGATAGAGCAAGGAAAGAAAGAAAGAAAGAAAGAAAGAAAGAAAGAAAGAAAGAATAACTAGATAGATAGATAGATATAGATATATAGATATAATAGGATAGAGCAAGGAAAGAAAGAAAGAAAGAAAGAAAGAAAGAAAGAAAGAAAGAAAGAAAGAAAGAGAAAGAAAGCTGTGTATTATATATAGGCAGATTAAAGATACATGGAAAGAAAGAAAAAAATAAAAATATAGTCATGAAATAGATAATGAGAAAGAAAGAAATGATAGATATATAGAGGAAAGAAAAAAAGAATGAAAGAAAGAAAGATAAAGAAAGATGATAGATTAGATAGATAGATAGATAGATAGATAGATAGATAGATAGATATTAAGTAGATAGATTTGAGAGAGAGATTTTTATTAGAGATGTGGTAGATAGAAAGAAAGAAAGAATAACTAGATAGATAGATAGATCGTTCGATAACCTCTAGATAGATAGAGTATATCTTTATGCTATTCATCAATATGTTATAATATAGCCAGCGCCATGAATAAAACAACAAACATCGCCGTGTCAGAGTACACTGCACAACCCGGCTCCCTCTCCCTCCTGTAGAAAGTAGTGTAGTACAGTAGTAATTAAAACTCTCAGTAGTTTGTGGCATCTTCTTTCCTAATTAAATCTTTACGATGCTCTGAGTGACTATTAAGTGCCAACATGCTGGGCACATCTCCTTCATGAGGAGCCAGCAGGAGGCTGTGATTAGATACCAACAGCAGACATGACTCTTCTCATTAACTACAACAACTTCTCCATGTTACAGGGGGGTATGAGGATGGGGGTCATCTACCTGGCACCCCCTCCTCCCCCTCCACAGCTCATTACATTCATCCCATATTATGACAAGGGTGGAAGGTAAATATTAACCATTTCCTGTTAACCCTTCTGGGGCCAGCCCTGGGGCTATAGGACTACTGACCGTAGTCCAGCTGACCCTCCTTCTGAGGCTGCATACTTCCCACGTATTAACTAATGATGGATAATTACAACTTGTGGTTAATGCCCTGGTAATGGGATGAAAGGGTTAACAGAGAGTGAAGATTCTAGAATTATATATAAGTGCAATACAAGTCGATAGAAATGGTAGGTGTCATAGCAACCTGTGGCAGTTGTGAGACTACAAGTCCCAGCATGACCCTACAGCAATGTTGCAGATCACTGTTACATTGTGTCATTAGGATAGTAATATAATTATCACCATCATCTAGTTATAGATCTATCTATCTATTATCTATCTATCTATCTATCTCCTATCTATCTATCTATCTATCTATCTATCTATCTCATATCTATCTATCTATCTATCTCCATATCTATCTATCTATCTATCTATCTCCTATCTATCTATCTATCTATTATCTATCTCATATCTATCTATCTATCTATCTATCTATCTATCTATCTATCTATGTCTCTCTCATATCTATCTATCTCATATCTATCTATGTATCTATCTATCTTTCTCTTATCTTCCTATTTATCTATCTCATATCTAGATAGATAGATATTTCTATTTTTACTCTGCAATCGATAAACAGCCAATCAGTCGAATTTACCGCAAGCAAATTGGGACACAAGTGTGAATGATGTCGTCACGCCCCATAGTATTTGCTACTTTAATTAGTCTCATTGATTACTCTGGTGTATTGTTTATGTTGTAGATTCGTTATATTAATATATAATATTTTAGCAGATCATTATTATATTATTTCAACAAATAGAAACTACTATTGGAGGCTACATTTAATGAGAACATTAGAGAAGAGACACAATGTAGCACCTATAATAATATGGATGATAATAGTAATAATAATAGTGACCATAACAACAAGCACAATAATACTACTACTACTAATAATAATAATACTATTCCCCTCCTCATGTGATTCCTCATTTCATCCCTCCCCTCCGACACATTTCATTACACGTAAATCATTAAGCAATCATCAGTTATTTTACAGCCCGACCTAAAAAAAAAAAATCGAATGGATTCAAATCGAATCGATGAAAAGCAAGCGACCTCCTTCCACTGGCTTCCAATACACCGAGATTTATTTAGATTTAAATGGGAATTTATTTAAACCCAGCCCGGCCTGTAAATTATGCAGAGAGGAAGACACGGAGCCCATTGATTTAGCATTAGATTGCAGGAAGGCAGAATCCTCTGTGTAATTCAATGTTTAACAAGATAAGAAAATGACTCCCCCACTTGCAGGCTCTTCATCTTTTATTATTATCATCTGGAGATATTTCATTTCCACTCAGTGTCCATATGTGCGGCGGAATAATATACAGTGTCCTGGCGGGTTAATATAAATGGAAATGTGTGCAGGAGCTCATGATTTATATATATTTATATATATTATGTTTAATATCCCTCCTAGTGCCGCTGTTAATCTCTCTCGGTTTATATTCACAGTCAGTGGAAGATGCTAATAATGCTATGAATCTACTGGACCAGTCAGTCATCAAGAAAGGTATGTATCACCCCAATGGTCACCCATTCATAGTCATTAGACTAATCACAACGAAATAGAAACAGTCTCAGCCTACTCTGTGATGTTCATTTTCTTTGCAAAACGTTTCAAATCGATCCTAACGTGTGTCCCTTTAAGAAACCAAAATGGCGATTTTCTATTAAACACGAATGATCCGCTTTAAATTAAGATTTTCTACACTATAACTACAGGGTGGGGTTTCTTGTTTTAAAATAGTCTGTTTATATAGTTTATATCAATATTTTTATATATATTTTTAAAAATTTCCGCCCCTTTAAAAATTTGTTTAACAGCGAAATTTAATTTCAATTGAAATTGAATTTCCCTCGAGCTTGGCAGCCGTTGGGGCTTAATGACTTAAGACACATGGAAAATGTTTCAAATCAATTGTGACCTGTGTCCCTTTAAGGAAACAAAATGGCGGTTCTCTTATAAGGAAGCATAGGCCATTCTGAAATAAAATTTCGTACACTATAAATATAGGGTGGGTTTGCTTGTTTAAAGATGACATGTTTTTATATTTTATATCAATATTTAGATTTTTTATTTTTTATTTTACCCCTTTAAAAAAATATATGTCTGACAGTGAAATTGAATTTCCCTCGAGCTTGATAACATGGTGGCCATTTGGGCTTAATGACTTAAAACACATGGAAATTCTGATTGATATAGCCCACTGTTAGTGAGAGTGTGCTCTTAACAAATGTTTGCAGTCTCTTGTACAGCTGTAAGCAAAATAATTAACTCATTAAACTAATTAAATGTAATTACAATAACTCATTTTGGGCTTATTGCCTTCTATTCATTTTTCCTTGTGTGACAAATACTGACGATGCATGACATTGACAATGAGGATTTGCTGACTGTCTCCATTCAGTAAAGTAGGCCTTTAAGCTCATCAATCTGTGCTTACAATAATTCATAATTAGCAGAGCCCGGGTGTTTAATTGTGAAGGCTCTGGGAAGCATTGCTTTAAGTAGGCGTCATTACATGGATCACATAGATTAACACATGTCATATAGAGTCTACATTGTATCATTGGAGGGGAGGCTATATACTATATACTCCATGGAAACACAAACACATACTAATGGCATGGAATACTCAATTAACGGGAATGTTAATCAGTTAGATACAATTAGTTACTGATGAAGCAGAATGGCCAGAAATCGATCTATCTATCTATCCATCTATCTATCTCTTAGCTATCATAGTTTCTTTCTATCCATTTTTTCTGTTTATCTTTCTGTTTCTTTTTATCTATCTCTTATCTATCATAGATTTCTTTCTTTCCATTTTTCTATCTTTTATCTATCTATCTATCTATCTATCTATCTATCTATCTATCTATCTATCTATCTATGTATATCATATCTATCTATCTAATATCCATCTTTCTTAACCTTTCTTACTTTACTTCTATGTATCTACCTCATATCTATCATAGTTTCTTTCTTTCCATATTTTCTATGTCCATTCTGTTAATCTTTCTATTTCTCTTTTTATCTATCTCTTATCTATCACAACTTTCTTTCTTTCCACTTTCTTTTCCATCTATCTATCTATCCATCTATATCTATAATATCTATCAATCTACCTATCTCATATATAAAAAAGGTTTCTTCCCATTTCTCTATCTATATATCTCATATCTATCACAGATTTCTTTTGCATCTTTATTTCTTTCTGACATTCTTTATATCTATTGATCTATTTACTCCACATATATGACAGCTTTATTACTTGAAAATGTTCTATCTTCTATCTATCTCTGCTTTGTTTCAATTTTCTTCTATCATCTATCTATATATATATAATATCTATAAAACTGTCTTTAAAATCTATAAATCTATCTATCTATCTATCTATCTATCTATCTATCTATCTCATATCTATCTATCTATCTCATATCTATCTGTCTATCTATCTATCTATCTATCTATCTATCTATCTATCATCTATCTATATATATATCTCATATCTGTCTATCTGTCTGTCTCTCTATCTATATATATCTCATATCTGTCTGTCTATCTATCTATCTATCTATCTATCTATCTTTCTATCTCATATCGATCGCAGCTTTCTTTTCTTTCTCTTTCTTTCAATTGTGATTTAGAGTTAGGAGCTATGAGACAGAGGTTTGTCGCATATCCAGAAGGAGACTGTACACACGGATCATTTCAGAATCGTCAGCTGGCGGGGCAGGCATGGACTTTTGGTACCATGAGTGTAAATAATATTGTAATAGTGTAATAATCATTATCATCATCATAGAGTAATAATTAATACTTGATCAAATAATTCACTACCAATAGCACACACACTAAATTATATACTCACACAAACTTACGCATACATATCATTCACACATATACACACTGTGTATGCATACACGTGCGTATACACACACACAAGCACACTAGGTATACATATCTTATGTACATGTACATATACACATGCAGTACATATAAAGCCACCCTACACACATACATATTGTAGACATACACATAGGTAAACACACACACTGAAAGACACATGTCCATACTTACATCCACTCATACATCCATACATCTATCTAGCTATACATAGTCCATATGTATCCCCAATTCTTCTGCCCTAAATCTCTATCTATCTATCTATCTATCTATCTATCTATCTATCTATCTATCATCTATCGATCTATCTATCTATCTATCCATCTATACACACATACATAACCAAACTCACAGTCACATGATGTATGTGTGTATATACAACACGCACATACTTGCACCTACAGACATATACACACAGGCTCACTCGCATTCCTTTAAATCGCATCACACTCACCCACTGAATTCCTTCTCGCCCTGAGAAGATCGTTCTGTTTTTGTTTCTTTCTCCAAAAATATCAGTGGCCTGAGTTACATATCGCTCCGAACCCTCCACCTATAGTCTATAGTATTTGCACACATTAGGGCAACCTGAAGTTTTTTTCACGCTGTAGTCGGGTCGCGCCCCACCCCCCATTTTATGTTTTTGCATCAGTTGCTAATGTTCTTAAAAAAAATATTCGCACAAAGCAACTGTACATCCTGTAGGGGGAAGAAATGTGAAGAAATGTGAAGGAAGGACTTATATTTTGCATAAAAACTGTAAAAATTTAATTGTCCGTTTTTCCAGATCTGGTTCTACCTTCAGGCGTTTTTTTTATGATTTTTTAACTATGTGAAAACACAAGTGTGAACTTGTCCTAATAGCACAGTGTGTGAAGGACGCCTATAAAATGTACATTTCTTGGAGCAGAAAGATCTGGACCAAAAATCTTTTACAGATCCCAGTTATGTAGGGGATGCAAAATCCAGGCTCAGAAATTGTGTTTTTAGGGTAAATTCACCTATATCAAAATTTTAGTATTGACCACTGTGTAGGAACAGGATAAGTGACTAAAAGGTCATTTTTTGGGGAGGAAAAAAAAATCCAAAAATTTACAAAAAAATCTGTAGGGCCTTAATATCAGTCAAGGGTGGAAAAAGAGAGCAGAGCAGTTGCCCATTAAAAATAGTGACCATTTTAGTTTTATGTTAAAATATACAGAATTTGGCCCAAAGTTGGATTTCATACAAGTTATTTTTAGTAACTGAGATCGATCTGATGTCAACTTTTCAGTCAGTTTTTAGAGACGGTGCAAAGCAAAAATCATTTGAGACCAAAAGGTTTTTAAAACATAACTGAAAAACGGATGTATACAGTAAGGACAAGGGGAAAAAAATCGCTGAATTTTTTAAGGGTCCAAAAATAGAGCCTTTTGGGTCCAGAAAATACCATCAAATACAAAAAAAAAAGTATGAAAAACTAACGGAAATCCATAACAATGTATACATCTAATTGTTTAAATTAAATTCTCAAAATCGCAATAACGCACTAGTGTGAACTTGGCTTATCACCTACACGTCACAGCACGTACCCTGGGGGAATCCTATATTGAATGTGTCTGCCACATAACACCAATGTAAAATGGCCGAATCGCAGACAATTTTACTTGCATTAGTCTGGAGTTTACAGGACAGGGAGAGCTTATATATTGCTTACTGCTATGTCGCATAATAATATAATATAATAATATAATATATAATAATATACAATATAATATATAATATAATAATATATAATATATTAGAAATGTAGAGGTATGAAAGGGTTAAACACTGGAGCACGTGGACTTGTTCTGTGCAGACATTTCTGTGTACTGATGCCCCATAGTAGCCGGGTATGCATGTATCTGCACTATACAGAGACCTCCCCATCCTTCCTGTGACAGATCCATCAGGACAATGTATCATTAGAGATTAGTTACATTTTACTACTATGATGATTGATCTTCATCCTCCTCCTCCTCCTCCATTGCACAATACACAGCCCCATCCTGTATACTATGGCCATAGGCTGTCAGTGTCAGGGTGGTCAGTAGGTATCCTGAGGGGCACAGATTAGGGGTCTCCTTGTGTCTTGCTAAAGCAGATGTAATGTAAATGATCAGCACTAAATGACATATGTTTAAAGATTTGGGTTTGCTGAGACTTGCTGAGACTTGTAGTCCCGATACATATATAATCTCTTAGTGTATAGGGGCAGAGGGTCTGTGTCTTGTCATCCTATAGTCTATGATATTATCAATCCTAATCAGGGGTTAAAAAAATGCTGGAATGTGTCCTGGTTTGCGGCATACAGTAAATGTCGCACCTGTCTTGGTATGTTGTGAGTTTAGCCACGGGCTGCAAACTGATGGGAACACATCATGGTGGCGGCTAGGGTAATTGTCGCACCATTTATGCTGATTCTTAGAGCTCCTTCACATGTAGCCTTTTGATGCGGTTTTTATTCAATTTTTGACGCCAATACTAAAAGTACAAGTCCCATATCTCTTAATTTTTACTATCCACTGCTTGCTTTAGCTTTTAAAAACTGCATCAAAACAGCAGGTGTGAACGTACTCTTAGGATGCATGCACACTGCGAGTTGGGTGCTATCATAATCGCATCATAAAAAAAAAACTGCATACAGTTTGCGGTGCAGCTTCTTAATTTTACACGTTTTTTATGTTTCCTGGCTGTAAGGCCCCACGTTGCGGAAGCGCAGCTTTTTTGTTGCAGATTTTGTTGCGGTTTTTTGGACCAAAGCCAAGAATGGCTACAAAAGGAATGGGAAATATATAGGAAGTTCTTATACTTCTACCTTCTGCTCAATTCACTCCTCAATTGGCAACAAAATAAACTGCGCTTCCGCAACGTGGGGCTTAAGAAACTGCACCAAAAACCGCATACAATTTTTCTCCGTTGAAACTGGGATGCTGATTAAAATTGCACCCAACTGCATCGTGTGCATGCACACTTAGCTTCAACTATAACCCTGGTTAAATGTCGCACCTCTGCAGAGCTCTTGTGCCAAGCAATGCTGAGACTTATAGTCCCTCTTAGAAGTCATAGCTTGTAGTAGGTACAATGAAGATTCCTTCCTTTAGCAGGGGATGAGGTGTTACAAAAGGCTGCGTCTTTTGGGGTGAAATGAAGATTCCTGCGGAAACGCAGCTTTTTTTTGTTGCAGATTTTGTTGCGGTTTCTTAGCTAAAGCCAGGAATGGATTGAGCAGAAGGTAGAAGTATAAGAACTTCCTATATATTCTCCATTCCTTTGGTAGTGTTATCTTTGGCTCAAAAAACCGCAACAAAATCTGGAACAAAAAAAGCTGCGTTTCTCCAACGTGGGTCCTAGAGGGCTGCGTTTTTTTTTTTAGAGTGCTCCCATTGTGGTGGGGGTCCTCCTGGGCCATGCCAGCCCACAGCTTATTCCTCCCCCCTAGTTATGCTGCGGCTTTTCCCAGCCTCGGCGATGTCATTTAGTTAAGGGGGAAATGAGTTGTTCCCAGTAGAGACAGTAAACGCGAGCAGTGCAGGTAGCGGCCTGATAAATGACGCATCCATTTGCAGATCTCCAGAGCTCGTTTAAGGCTAATTTTCTGTATGAGCCCCCTTTGAGCCATTAATGCCACATAGTCAGGGGCCCTGGTCCATTAGAGACCCCATCAGGGGGCAGATACTGGGGGATAATGGAAGGGGCACTTAACAGCTACTAATACGTATTGGCAGAGGGTGGTTAATACGATTTGGAGGGGCTGGTCAATGAGCAATCAATAAAAGCAATAATGAGAAAGATTCGCTACATTAACACATCCACATTCCAAGTAGACATTAAAAAATCATTGGAAATGCTCCTGCCATCGAGACAGGAGGCTGCAGAGGCCACATTAACATCATGTGTACAGTGACTGAGACAATGGAAGACAATATTTAGGGAGGCTACAGGGAGGAAATGGTTAAATATTAGCACATGAAATGCAGAATAATAAACACATAATATAATATAATATAATATAATATAATACAATATAATATAATATAATAAATACACCAAGAACTAAATGCATAATATAACATGTAAAACAATATTTACTGAGGATACATGGGAGTCACAAGAAACAAGGAGGAAATGGTTAAATATTAGCACATGAAATGCAGAATAATAAACACAAACTATAATGATAAATACACCAAGAACTAAATGCATGAAATGATATGTAATACAATATTTACTGATAATACTTGGGATTCATAAAGAAAGAATTAGGAAATAGTTAAATAATAGCACATGAAATGCAGAATAATAAATTAATGAATACACCACTAACTAAAACATAATATAATATGTAATACAGTATTTACTGATAACACATGGGAGTCACAAGAAACATGGAGGAAATGGTTAACTAATAGCACATGAGATGCAGAATAATAAACACATAATATAATGATAAATACACCAAGAACTAAATGCATTAAATAATATGTAATACAATATTTACTGATAATACTTGGGATTCATAAAGAAAGAATTAGGAAATAGTTAAATAATAGCACATGAAATGCAGAATAATAAATGAATTAATACACAACTAACTAAATACATAATATAATATGTAATATAATATTTACTGATGATACATGGGATTCACAAGAAAGAATTGGAAATAGTTAAAGAATAACATAAAATGCAGAATAATAAACATATAATATAATATAATAAATACACCAATAACTAAATGCATAATATAATATGTAATATAATATTCACTCATGATACTTGGAATTCACAAGAAAGAATTAGAAAATAGTTAAAGAATAACACATAAAATGAAGACTAATAAACATATAATATAATATAATATAATAATAAATACACCACTAACTAAATGCATACTATAATATGTGATATAATATTTACTGATGATACATGGGATTCACAAGAAAGAATTGGAAATAAAGAATAACACATGAAATGCAGAATAATAAACACATAATATAATATAATATAATTTAATAATAAACACACCAATAACTAAATGCATAATATAATATGTAATACAATAGTTACTGATGTTACATGGGAACAAGTATTAGTAAATAGTTAAATAACACATAAAATGCAGAATAATAAATACATAATATGTAATATGATATAATAATAAAATACATCATCTGTACTGTACAGACCATAGTGCAAGGACTGATACAATGTAATAGAATATTTACTGATGTTACATGGAAGGCACAATAAAGAGTTATTGAACAGTTAAATAATAACACTTAAAAAGCATAATATTAAATACATCATATAGTATGTCACATAATGTAACAATACATGCAGCAAAAATTAAATGCATATAATACAATATATTATAATATAATATATAATACAATATTTACTGATGCTAAATGGAATTCACAATAAAGAATTAGCAAATAATAACATAACATACAAAATATTAAGTACATAACATATTATGTAATATAGAATAATAAATAAACCATCATTAAATACATAATATAGTATGTGATATAATCTGAATAAATACACAACAATTAACTACATGATTTAATATGTCATATATAAGAAATACACAATTATTACATTCCTAATATAATAAAGAAATAACATTTATCATTATTATAATTATTATTTATCAATCACTAAAAATTTTAGTTTATTAAAATAAATATCTTGAAGTTATTTCAGGATTTTATTATTATGAATACAATGATAATCAATATCACTATTATATTTATTTTATTTCTTCATGTCATACATTATTTCTGACATTTATTTTGGATTATTGTTATACTGCTTGTTGTATTTTCATTACTAGCTATCTATCATAGGTCATTCTTTTTCATTATTTTGCTATTTGTACAGTATTATATCCGTCTTTATCCTCACCGTGCCTTACCATTGCCTTACCACCTATCCCATGCTTATCTAAGGTTTATGGAACTGAAACCTTCTGCCATTGAGTAGTTCTCAATATGTATTCTAGCAAACAAAATATCACAAAAACTGATTTTTGTTTGAAACCTTTTGTCAGTAATTTGGGATTACTGAACAGCACCATACATTTACTCCCCACAGATGTCAGTAACTAAATTATTGTCAAGAAATGTATATGTATTTGAGGTCACCACCATAACTACACTTTAGGCTAAGTAGGTTAACATTTTCCTTGCCCTGGTGGATGGAAGGAGCTGTCCCCTCAGGGCGCTCTCACCTTCCAGGGCTCAGTGTGTGGAAGAAGGGGTTAATGTATGCAGAGAGACTGTAAACATGGAGAGGAGTAGAATCTGCCCCTGCTGAGTGTTTTCCATGCTCCATTTCCTCACTATTTCCTCCCAGAGCTGGAGAACACTGTGCTCATAATTACTAACAAACCAAGCGAACCTGCGAAGCTGCACTCACCACCAAAGCACCAAACTCTTATTACTCCATGTCTGATCCCTGCTAGAGCAGATACCACCCCTTACCTGTAGGAGGCAACTTACTGTGGTTTAGGTCACGTTATTTATATAGGTATTATCTTATAGATTTTATTCATATATTTTGTGTCTATTACTAGTCAGTTTTGAAATAATAATAATAATAATAATAATAATAATAATACAAATCTCTCCACCCACCGTAAAGCAAATAAAGATTTCAACAGAGGGTCAAAAATGACATCAATGGAGGGTCAAAGCTATCAAAGTGCTGATTCCAATTAATGGAGGGCTAATAACTGGATCTGTTCTTGCTGTGACTGTAATGTGTCAGGGAGGGAAGATGGTGCCTATGGACAAGTCCAGGCTGCAGACATTAGAGGTGAGGGGAATGCTGACGGAAGTGACGGAGGGATTGGTTAGTTAGTGAAGGCACAACAGTGCAGGAGTCTGCCCCAGAATCTAGAGAGGGTTCTATAGGAACAAGTTCTGGGAAGGAGAAACATTCAAGAACGATATAAAGTGTTACATTGTGTCATTGCCATAGTAATATAATTAACACCGGCAGTAGCTTGAGCTAAGTACTAGGATCTATCTATACATTATCTCATTCTTTCAATTTTCTTTCTTTCTTTCTTTCTTTCTTTCTTTCTTTTTCTTTCTTTCTTGCTCTTTTTGTCCTCCTCTTCTTTCTTTTTCCTTCTCTTCTTCCCCTCTATATTTATCTCAAATCAATTCTTTATCTTTTTATCTATTTTCTTTCTTTCTTCACTTCTTTCCCTTTCCCTCTCTTTTTTACTCTGTCTATATATATATTTATCTAACCTATCCTATCATCTATCTATTTATCTAATTATCTTTCTTTCTTTCTTTCTTTCTTTCTTTCTTTCTTTCTTTCTTTCTATCTTTCTTTCTTCCTCTCTTTCTTCTCTCTCTGTATCTATTAACATCTTAGTCTATTCCTAATCTAATATCGAATATCTATCTATCTCTCTATCCCTGGATTTACACTGTGCTACACCTTTTAGAAACGATTTTATCCATCTATGAAATAGGTCTCTTCTGATACACAGAATAGGACATCATGATCTATCTATCTATCTATCTATCTATCTATCTATCTATCTATCTATCTATCTATCAATCATTGTATTATTGTCTTTAATGTAAGCACAATATTTTGTATCTACTGATTTACATTTGTATTTACTTATCCATGGAACAAAAT
>CAMRHE010000518.1:0-97500 GCA_947044405.1 Leptodactylus fallax | reverse complement strand
CTTGGTACTGATCCCTTAATGTTCTGGCGGCAGGTCCCAGTACTGCACCTCCATTGTTTTAATGTGAGGTTCAAGTACCACGCCTCCATTGTTTTGGTCTGAGGTTCAAGTACTGCACCTCCATTGCTGTGGGATCAGGTCCCAGTACTGCATCTCCATTGTTTTGGTCTGAGGTCCAAGTACTGCACCTCCATTGCTGTGGGATCAGGTCCCAGTACTGCACCTGCATTGTTTTGGTGTGAGGTCCCAGTACTGCACCTCTATTGTTTTGGTCTGTAGTCCAAGTACTGCACCTCCATTGCTGTGGGATCAGGTTCCATTACTGCACCTGCATTGTTTTGGTGTGAGGTCCCAGTACTGCACCTCCATTGTTTTGGTCTGAGGTCCCAGTACTGCACCTCCATTGTTGTGGGATCAGATCATAGTGTTATACATACATTGTTTTGGGATCAGGTCCCAGGACTGCACCTCCATTATTTTGGAATCAGGTCCCAATTCTGCACCTCTATTGTTTGTGTCCACTACTCCACCTCCATTGTTTTGAAGTGGGTCCCAGTACTCCACCTCCACTGTTTTGGGCTCATGTCCCAGTACTGCAGTTTTATTGTTTTGGGCTCAGGTCCCAGTACTGCAGTTCTATAGTTTTGGGCTCAGGTCCCAGTATTGCAGTTCTATAGTTTTGGGCTCAGGTCCCAGTACTGCAGTTCCATTGTTTTGGCATGAGGCCCCAGTTCTGCAGTTCTATTTTTTTTCGGCTTAGGCCCTAGTGCTGTAGTTCTATTGTATTGGGCTCACTTCCAAGTGCTGCAGCTCCTTTATTTTGGTGTGAGGTCCCAGTACTACATTTCAATTACTTTGGGATTAAGGTCCTAGAACTGCAACCTCAGGACTTTTGGATCAGGACCTCACTTCTGCAGAACCATTGTTTCTAGATGAGGTACAAGGTACTGTACCCATGAATTGCCGATCAGGCGCCAGTACTGCAGTTCCACTGTTTTGGTGTGACCCTGGGGAAAAAACCCAGGGCAGGTCCTATTCCTGTGTGTTTTGTGGTGAAGGCTCTTTGGTTACAATGTATGGGTCCATGGAGGGTACAGATGGCATATGGAAATCATCCTTGTGCCATCTGTACCGTTTTCTCATGTACCCGCACAGGTCAGTTGTGGACCAATATTAGGCTCATGTGAACAAACAGTGAATGAATGAATGAATGAATGAATTAGAAGTGAACTAGTGTCAGTATAGAGTAAATAATAGAATGAATATCAATCTAAAGACATTCTATGTATATAAGAGCAAGGAATTAGTTTAGCATCTGTTACTATACCATAATAGTATATGAATGAATGGAGGAAGTATTACATTGATGTCATTCTGCTGCAGCTGAACGAATGGACATGAAAATAGTGCTATCATGTGGTATAATAAATGGTGGAATGACCAATGGTCTTGTGTTACTCTACAGTATATATGGGACATGAATCTCAGGCTGGCATCATCCTGTGTCCGTCATCAGTTATTTATATGGCGTACATATTAGGCTACATTCACATTTACATCGGAGTCTCCATTTGGAGAAATACTGGCGGAAAAAGTCTTACAAGCACAATTTTTTTAATTGCCAATGTCTGTGAAAAAATAATGGACACCCAACAGACCCCATTATATTAATTGTGGTCCTTCGGGATCCGTTGCTGTCCATTGTTGGGGAGAATGTTTTTCCATTCTTTTAGTCCATGGCTGGACAATGGCTAAGATGTGAAAGTAGCTCTACAGAGGCAGAACATAAAGCTTCTATTTGCCCCTTGCAGAGTTGTGGACCAGTCCCACTTGGTCTTAGCTCCTTTGCAAAAACTGGATTCCCCCTCCAGAGGAATTGTCCCAAGGGTCAACCCCCAGTACTATGACGTGGGTTTGATCTTTGATCTCTTCTATCTAGATTACTCGGTGATTCCAAGAATACACAGGCAGCATTCCAAAAATGGTGAAAAAAATGTAAGGAATTTATTAGCACCCTTTAGAACCTTTCTCAAGCACTATAGGAACTGAAATGTTCCACTTGGGGGCTAATAAAGTCCTTCCATTTTTTCACTATTTTTGGAGTGCTACCTGTGTTTTCTTGAAGTTACTTCCATAGTCAATAAGCTGTTGACGTGATGGATTTGCTCCCATTCGCTGCACGATTTGGCTCTTTGGTGCTGCTTTCTTGCAGACATTATACTACTTGGCTAGATAATGGTGTATTTGAGTCGCTTAATTCTAAAGTTTGGTAGATATAGGAGTAGGGGCTTGAGTTGGCCGTTTACTTTGGGTCTATTCTCAGAGTTTCAAGTGTTTGGGCCCATCTGTATCAATGTATTTTCAGGTGGAATAACCAAGCAAATCCTTAAGTATGGTGATGCTAGGTTTATGTTCTTACGGGAGCGTATGAAAAATTGATCTAGATATGTGGAATGAAAAACAGCAAAAACATCAAGGCTAATATTTGAGGGTGTTTTTCGAAGTTAATTTTCTGTCTTGACTAGTGTAAGTTCTCTTGGGTGGAGGACTCCAGAGTTTACAAAGGACTTTTGGTGTATTTTTTTAAAGTCAAATTAGAAGTGGAGTCTGTTTGTGCAAAAATTTTGTGAGTCTCATATAGTGAATTAGAAGCACACCTATACGCAATCTAAACCATGCCCACATTACAAGTCACTTTTGGAAAAAAGGAGCATCAGCTAAAAATCAATACAAATGGCGCTTAATAAATTAGGTGCAACTAATAAAAAAAAGTTGCAAAAACACACCAAAATTCCCGCACAAAAGCAATAATAAATCGGCCCCATAGAGTCCATTTTTAACATATGTTTTGCATAATTTGAATTTCATTGCCTCCTTCTCTGAGGTCAAGAGATATGGGTTGCTCAGACCTTTAATTGCTTTCAGATCCCTTTGAAGATGTCTAATCCCTGACTTCTTGCCATTTTCTTTCTAAATTCAAAGTTTCCTTTTCACTTTTTGGAAATGTGATTGACAGGACAGGAAAAGCAACAATTATCCCATAATACCTTTAACCCTATGGAGTAATTAGATAACACTTAGATAGAATCATTTAGCATAGAATTGAGATTATTCGGGAGTGATTTACTGCAGAAGTCAATGTTTATAGTAGCTCGGAAGTCTAGGTTAGCCTGAAGTGGAAATACCAAATAATGGAATTTTTTTAAATCTCACCTAAAA
Source organism: Leptodactylus fallax (assembly GCA_947044405.1). NCBI lineage: Eukaryota > Metazoa > Chordata > Amphibia > Anura > Leptodactylidae > Leptodactylus > Leptodactylus fallax. Next base: position 94,281 of record CAMRHE010000518.1, on the reverse strand, counting down.
TATATCTAATTTATTTATTTTTTATATTTTTTTTATTTATGTCTTTAAATAATGAGTTTGCATTTAATCAGTTATTTTAATATTATTAGTATCATTATTATTTTTCTATATTTTCCATTTCAATACTTGCCTTTCCAATCCTTTGTTGGTCTGGTTCTGATGGTTCCCCAATTCCTCGATGGTGTTTGTTTTGTGTGACACTTGTGGCCAATCACTGGCTACAATGGTGACCTCAGTGGTTTCAACCTCAGTGATTGGCTGCAGGGGTCACATGTTGTGTCGACACACCATTGCTGGAGAACAGAGACCAGTTGGGGGTCCAGTGAAGCATTGGAACCAAAGAGGAAGAGGAGTGATAAGATGGAATGAATGTTTTTGCTATTTTACACCTTGTGAGCTGTTGCCAAATATTTAACCACCCTTATGTGTTTGCCTTGTTTACATATATGGCAAGAAAATGTAGATAGTGAAAGTTTTTGAGACAGATGACTATGTTAGCCCCATTCCCTATCACAATTTAAATGAGACATAGTGTGTGGAGTCCTAGCCAAAACATGTATGATGGTCTATGGGAAACTCATGTCATTTTGAAGAGTAATAATTACAAAAAGTTGTATGCAAAATTTTGATATTATTGCTATGCCATAAAATAGGAAATGTATTGAGTTCAATGGGATATGATATACTAATGCATCTCAATAAATTAGAATATCATCAGAATTACCCTCCTTGTGGAGTGTGTCAATGATTGTCTTCTGGACATCTGTCAAGTCAGCAGTCTTCCCCATGATTGTGTCGCCTACTGAACCAGACTAAGGGACCTTTTTAAAAGCTTAGGAAGCCTTTGCAGGTGTTTTGGGTTAATTCTTCTAATTTTCTGAGATAATGACTTTTGGGTTTTCTTGGCTGTAAGCCATAATCATCAACATTAACAGAAATAAACACTTGAAAAAGTTCACTCTGTTTGTAATGACTCAATATAATATATGTGTTTCACTATTTCAATTGAATTACTAAAAAAAACCAAAAAAATTTTGATGATATTCTAATTTATTGAGATGCACTAGTATCATATTACATAGCTGTATTATGTTACGTCCAATGTTTGCCCTCTGACAGCATCCTCTTTTAGGGATGGGTCTATAAAGATAGGATAATCCATCAATCCTACCAAAATCATTCGATTTGGGCAACTTTGATATGATAAGTATCAATGTCCTTAGCCAGACATCGATACTTATGTATATGTTTAATTGAATGTGACGTACATTGGAGTTTATACATGGGGAAGAGTGATGGATAACCTTAGCTGAAGCCCATAGGTGATGGATCATATAGGAGCAAAACATGCCGCCTTTATGGTACATCCATCACTGGTGTTGTAATGTACTTGGCATACAATTTAAATTAGTCCTTTTCTGGCACTTACATTCTCCATTTTGTCATTTTCTACAGGCAACTTTGTAAAGAATTCACAGATCTGCTGGCCCAAGACAGGACGCCCATAGGCAACAGCCGACCAAGTCCTATCTTGGAACCTGGAATCCAAAGCTGCTTGACTCACTTTAGTCTCATCACCCATGGTTTTGGCTCACCAGCCATCTGTGCAGCTCTCACGGCTCTCCAAAACTACCTTACCGAGGCCCTGAAGGGCATGGACAAGATGTTTTTAAATAATAACAACACTAACAGGCACACATCTGGGGAGGGACCTGTTAGTAAAAACGGTGACAAGGAAGAAAAACACCGAAAATGAGAATGGGACATGGTTTATTTAACATCTTTCATTTTAGCTTTAAAAAAAAAATAAAAAAAAAAAATACTGGACTGGCTTTGGAAAATTACAAATTCTATATATAAATATATCAGATCGAGCCCTATAGACGAATATCCAGTGCACAGACAGAAAACACAGGCTCATCGTTTGCCAACAACTTTGTATTTATCTCCATTTTTAAGGACACTTTCTAGAACTCCCCAACACCCTTAAGAAAAGGACAGTGACCATTTTCCTGGAGATTTCTATGGAATGCAATCTTTCTTCTTATCTCCTTTATGTCTGACCTGCAAGCCCCCATTGCTGCTTCCTTCAGAGCCATTGGGAGATGTTTTAGAAGATTAGAAGGAATTTTGGGAAGCTGCAGATCTTGTGGGAGCACAGTTATGGAAATATCCTGTTTCAATGGGACATGACAATGCCATGAAGTACCCTACTTGGACGGTCATCCCCCTCCATTCAACAATCATATACCCAGGAGTTGCCTGTCTCCTGTTTCTTTTACGACTTCACTTTGAGACTTTTATTTGTTGTAGAATATGTGTTTTATACAACCCAAGGTCAATTATATGGCCAATCCTTCACCTGCCATCTTCCCAGGACTAGTAATATTCTGTATTTGACCTCTTATAATTAATGTTTTCATTGTAAGTGTTTATTTACAAAAAAGGCATTTTCATCCGATGCATCATTTTCAAAAAAGTTTCGGCCTATGTCAAATTTGACGCCCAGACTCTCCATAGACCTAAAAAAAAGTCAAGAAATGGCACAATAGCAAGAACAAACAAATGTATCCAAAAAATTGACAATTACTTATGTTGGTCTCCACTCATTGATAGGGTAATTGGTGCAAATTTCGAAGCTATGAATGATCCCATAACCGGTTTGCTCGGTAGATTGCTATATTAATTATGCCATAAGTGGTTTGTAATCTGTGGTAGTGATAAATATGTAAACTTGAGAAACTCCCCATAAGTCAACAAAGATTTCCGATGTGTTAAGAAAATTCTAAATTTGTCGCCTTATTTCAAAAAAGTCAACCTGTATGCTTTCTAGCTGTTCTATGAGTCTATTATGCACAAAAACATATGTAGAATTGCACTGTCATTTTTCACTGGGTATCTACATTTAAATTTGTGTTAGCCAAGCTTAAATAATTTGCATTGGTCTAATTTTAGAAGCTTTAGTCATTTTTTTTTTAATGGTGGTGGCCACGGAAAGAGATTTAAATTAAAAAAAAGTATTTCTAAAAAAAATATTTCTTGTTACATATAGACGTGTAACAATTGAAAGAAAAGTAAAATATCAAAATTGAATTTTTTTAAACTTTAAAATTGCAATTACATAAAAAAATAAAAAAAAAAATTATAGCATTATAAAATACAACATTTATGTCTTTGTTGTAATAAAAATTCAGCACCTGCTGGGGATATCGACTTTAAAAGCAGGGGAGACCCCATTGAAATAATTTACTGTTGGACTACAAAAAATAATGTTTTTCATGTAAGATATGTTTGTATTTGATTTTATATTCTGTGATGCTGTAAAGAATTTTTTTCTATTTGTTATCATTGTTCCTTGTCATTTTATTCAGAAGGCTGTGCCGTGTATTTTCATGTCAACATCATAAAATTATATTGATATTATCTGCTCTTTATTTCAATCAATCTTTTATTACTGTGTTAAAAAATGTTTAGTAAAATTGAAAAAAAAAATGTTGGAACATTAAAAAAAGCCCCAAATTATCAAGTAAATGTGCCAAAACTAAAGGAGAGGTTTTTTTTCTGTTTTTAAAAAACAAAGGAAAATAACATTTTAAAAATTATCAAAAAAAAATTACATTTCATTTTTTTTTCCATTTTTGTTTCAAATTCATTTCAGACAAAATCATCTGTCAAAAAAAAAAAATTCTGAAATGTTCATAGATTAAAACAAAAAAAGAAAAAAAAACAAAACCAACATGCAAACCGGAGGGGAGATAATGTTAAGTTTGTATATATTTATTTATGCTTAATTTAACAGGAATTTGTATATATGGCGAGTAAGTACTTATTTATATGTGAGTCTGTACCTCTGTGAATGGGTGGAAACGCTTGAAATTAAGTAGTCTCTGACATTTTTATTTTTTGTTCTTTAAACAAACCATTATAGCAATGAATAGATAAACTGATAATTGTCCAGTGATGATCTGATTTACATTAATAAAACATTGTTGTGTTTTTGTTGTATTTGAAGCTTCCGGTTTTGTTAATTCAGTGCAGAATGAAATTTAATTAGGAATTTGTTTAAAAAAAAAAATTGCCCAAAAATAGCAGCTGTTAATTTTTGACACATTTTGAATGCAAAAGTAAAAAAAATTCCATTTTACATTTTTTATTTATTTTTTTAATTTTTTTTTCTTATAATTATAGAATCAGGATAAGTCAGCATTCATAAATATTTAACTTGACTGTCAATAGAATATATTTTTTTGTTTTATTTATGGTCGCAGGTAACCGTGTGTTGTAATGTTTTTCGTAGTATTTTCATTGGTGTTTTTAACTGCCTATTTGGATCAGAAACGCTCTGTCTACACACAAAATGGGACAGATTTATTAACAACTAATTATTAATAAAGGCCCCAACTGGAGCAAGAAATGACTCTGGCCTACCTGTGCGCTAGTATGAAGATCCAGGCCAGTTATGAACTAGTGTAGATTTTCATTATAATGCTAGATTCACACCTGCGCTCGGTTTACGTTGGGGGATTTCGTTCCCCATTCCGCTTGAAAAATGCGGAGAGAATTTTTCAGGCAGAAACCAGGTAGACCCCATTATAGTCTTTGGGGTCTGTGGGTTTCCGCAGGTAACCGCTTTTTAATCGGATTGGGTTTCCGTTTTTTGGGTCCAGACCCGAAGAGGACCCGAAGAACGGAAACCCGAGTGCAGGTGTAAACCTAGCGTAACTCAATCCAGAAAACTGACTTGAGTTATAATAACTAGGTTGGGCCAAGGCGTCTGCTGTAAGCTCCCTAGTAGACCAATCGCTACAGTAGTGACCTGATTTAATGTTATCTGTTCATTGCTGTATTTATCGGACGTTCGGGACACATGGACCACTTTCCACAGACAGGAATCGGTCATGTGCAAGGACTCTAATACAAAGCAAGCCAAGTCAGAAAAGTGGCATAAAAATATCCTCATGGTAAATAGGGCTATAGAGTTTTTCTTTTAGTTGTTTTTGGGGTATTTTTGAAATTTCTTGCATTTTCTTTTTCAAAACATAGAATTTTTTGGGTATAGCATTTAGACTTTAATCATGCGTTCCCATAGCTGCGGTGACCGCATTTTTTTGTGGACTTCATATGTACCCATTCTTTTCAAGGTGTCTATTCAGACACCAGGGAATTTTTTCATTGATGCTTATGCATCATGAATATATCACAGCAATAAAAGTTTACGAGCCCGTGAAAAAAAAGGGATGAAATCCGTGTTCCATCCATTTTTCCTGGACCAAGAGACATATAAAATACTCAAACAAACAAAATAAAAAAGATTTGACAGCAAATCACCCACAAAGGAGTAGGGTAGGGTGCTTTCCGAGAATAGAATGGACTTCACATGTCCTTGGAAATGGCCTAATTCTTCAGACTTTTTTACAGGACTTCAAAAATTTCAGAAAAAACTTAAAACCTCTAGGGATTTTTGAGTATTTAAAAATGTCTGTGAGTGTGAATGAGGATTATAGATTAATCCATCCAGTTATTTTCTTAGCATGTCAGTTTGGTAATTTTCGGCATTATAATAACGCAAGTTCAAAGAAGGTTTTAGATGCGTTTCTCGAACAGAAAAATATCACGGGTTATAGGTTTTAGATTTTGCTAATGACAAGTTGATCCAGGGTTTAATACTGATTGCCAGATTGGAGTTGGGAAGGAATTTTTTTCCCCTGACTTGGGGCAATTGGTATAAGTCTCATGGAGTTTTTTGCTTTCTTCGGGATCAACACTGTAGGGTTATAAATTGGACTTGATGGACCTGTGTCTTCATCCAACCTCATCTACTATGTAACTATGTAATATAATTTATTTAAAAATCTTCACAAATCTGCAGAACAGTAAATAATACTTAGAGGTATGCTCAACAATACACATACAGAGACTATAAAGGGAGTCTATCACATCCAAAATGTCTCCCAAACCAATACTAGTGCTGTGTAGGGGCCTTTAATAGGAGCAGAAATATACGTCCGTGGCCACAAACTCATGAAGCAATGTAGAACGGAATAATTTTTTGTGGATACACGAGGAGAGTGCCTGAGCCTGATTTGCCTACAGACAGTCATGATGCAGGCAGAGACTTAACATTTCAATCATGGCTAATGGGGCAGTGATTTCGTAGCAGAGCCAGAGAACTTGTGACTGTTTGTAGGCAAATCTGGCATATTGGGTCCACCCCCAGTTGCGTCATCGGTTTCTGGCCACATAGGTATGTTTCTTTGCCTATTAAAGGCCCTTGTACAGCACTCATTAAAAGTTTTTAAGGTATTTTAATACAAAAACTGAAGTTTTTTTTACCTATATGAACCAATCAGGTGTTAAAGTACGACTCCGGGAAAGCTGATACATTACATTCTGTCTAATGCAGAGCTCGAGAAGGTAGAATATGACATAGACGTTCAAAGAACACAGAAAAGAGGATCCTTGTGTCATACTCCACTCCTGTACACCCTGCACTAGGCATACCACTGTGTATCAGTTCTACCCAGAGTGTTCCTTTAAACTGTAACTAAACTTTCAGACAACTTTTGATTTTCTGGCAGCATTTGTGTTATTAATAAATTTTGTAATATACTTTATTAACAAATTTTGGCTCCTTTCTGTGAAATCCTGCATTTTTCACTCTTTCCCTTGTTTCTGTATTGAGAGCTGTCCCTGCTTCTTATTGTGTATGGTGAATGGGCTGTGTGAAATGAAGAAAAAATGAGGTTCAAATGGCTAAATTTCAGACATTATAAAACATAGAAACTTTCTTTTGGTGTCATATGAAAGCAGAGATTCTCATATTTCATATTATATGACACTAAGTATGCATTTCTACCTGTATGTATTACAGTCAGGATTGGGATATGTCTAGCTGCATCTGCATATAAATATCTCAATCTCGACTAAGTTTTCAACCAGTGATATCTCTGGAAATCCTAAAGGTAGAACATGCTTGGTGTCATATAAAAGATGAGATTCTTCTTTTTCATCTGACCCCAAACACAAGTTTCTGCATTTTATAATGCCCGAGACATCGCCAATGGAAGTGACCCTCCCCCCACCCTGATTTTTCTCTGTTTCACACAGCCCCATACTCCCTACACAATGCCATGCAGAGATAGTTCTCAATAGAGAAACAAGGGAAAGAGAGAAAAAAATGCAGGATTTCACAGAAAGGAGATGAAATTTGTTAATAAAGTATATTACAAAATTCATTTATGACACAAACACTGCTGGAAAATCAAAATTTGTCCAAAAGTTTAGTTACACTTTAAGTTTCACTTTTCAGTTGGAAAATTAAAATATATATATTTTTTTGTAAATTATCTATTTTTTGATGCCTCACAATTTAGATGAACCTTATTATATATCTTTTCTTCTACATTATTTTATCAGATATGTCAAAAGGATGACCATGCATGAAAGAGAAAATGGAAAGTGGTAAATTAATATAGACCTACCGAAAGTCTAAGAATACATGAAATATGTGAAAAGTTAATGACAATATTAGCTTATATGTGTGCTTAAAGGGTCGCTAACGTTACAACATTTGTATAAATGTATGGATTAAGTGACTATAAGAAACTTTGTAATATATCATAATAGAGGAACATGTATCTTTATGCTCTTATCAGGCCTATTCTCTCGGCTCCCTCCATTTACTAAAATGATTTTCACTCTGAAAATCCCTGCTATATAAATTTGGAGATGGACTGCAGGTCACATGACTCAGCTTAGACATGTCTATAAAAGTATATGGAATGGGGAGGGGAGGAGTGACCAGGAAGTGCAGGTGATAAGAAAATAAAGGCAGGTTTCGTCTGATGCTGGAGCTAACTAGGAGCTTTCTATCACAAGCAAAACACTTACACTTAATAGCAGTCAGGTTAGTACTTTGCTATTACTGATCAGGTCCTGGGGCTATTTCTGAGTGAGAGAGACAGCTACAGAGCAGCTTCATCTTTACATACTGTGGGCAGTGTATGGCAGCTATTCTGTACCCACCAGCTTATAGAGGAATGCAAACTGGTAAAAATGGCAAAATATAGGCTATGTAATGGACAGAAATAGTGTTATTCCCCATGTACACACACTGCACTATTGATTTATGCAAAGTGGGTTGAAAACTTAGGTAAGTTTTCATTATTAGTACTTAAACAGCGCCTTTCACCACCCCCAATATGTCCAGTTATTTACAGAATTTAATAGCTGCCACTCCACTGATTCTAGAACAGTTGGAATTTTTTTTCTAGCCCCCACCATTCCTGAGCAATCAGTGTTGTTATTTTTGGTGCCTGTCATGCTATTTAGGCACTGTACTGTCAGGAGGGCGGTGTCAGGCAGGAGCAGGCAAGGAGGCGTGATTCTAAACTCTGACACTGGCTGCCTCTGATTGGAGCTCTGAGCCAGGCCCCCCTGCCTGACACCGCCCTCCTGACATTACAGAACTTAAATAGCACATCAGGTAGCAAATCACACTGATCTTGTTGCTCAGGAATGGTGGAGGCTAGAGAAAAAATTCCAACTGTGTTTGAATCAGTGGAGCGGCGACTATTAACACAACTGCCAGAGACAGAAATATTTCCTGCTTTCATTCATTTCATTGGGCAGAATCCGTCCAAAATTCGAGCAGTACTTTTCTTTTTTCTGCTTTCTGATTTTTTCAGATAGTGGGGAAAAAAGCCTTGGCCTCCCATTGAAATTTTTGCACATTTCGGCACAAAAATTCCACCGCGTGAACCTGAGTTCACAATAGAGAAGTCAATCTAATTTCACCCTTCTTAAAAAATGCTTGGTATAAGAGTATATAGTTCTAGACAAGAATTATGAAATGTTTTACCTGCCCCTACACTAAGCTTTCTAGAGAAATGGAAGTTTTGGTTGCCGTAGAGTGGGACAATTTTTAGAGGTTCCCCCATGGTAATCAGGTTGGAAATCACCGGGGAAGGGGGGTGTAGTTAGGGAAAAGCAGAAGTAACATTAGTAGCATCTGGATACTGATGTATGAAAGGGTCTAAAAGCCCCTCTCCCACATATGAAGACACCCGCATTATAGACAGGTGGTGGGGGCCCCATTATAGATTTTGCATTGGGGCCCAGGAGATTCAATTTGGCTGCTTGTATTGCTTGTAAGTTGGCTGCTGTATTCCTTCCTTATGATCAAGACTGCAGTATAAATAGATTGAACTTTTATTCAGCCTTAAGATGGCCATACACTTTAGACCAATGTCAGCTGAACACACTGATAAGGTGCATGTCTCTTCTCCGAAAGCAGATGTTGGGGGATAGAAGGATCGGGTAGTTGAATTTCAACATGTCCAATACTTTTGTATAAAAGGGCGAAAAGCCATTGCCAATTTTTCTTTTGTCAAAGGCTTTCTCATCCCTCCTCATGGAGAACCCATGCTCAATTTTAGAGGGTTTGGAGAGACAACTTCTGGCCAAAACCAATTTTGATGACTGAAGGAGATCTTAGTTTATCTTGTCTATATACGTGATATAAGTTCATAGATTTTTCTGGATGTATCTCATTTGTGTGGTTAAGATGAGTAAAGTTAGTTCTTTGCTCCCTATATATGTAAGTTGTCAAGGTCTTGGTGTGAAGTTTTCGGGTACCAAATTTTAATTTATCAGAATTTCAGAGCATTCATAGAGGTAGTTGGCCTCCATTACCACAATCTACCAGAATTTACTACGATTTACTACAGAATTTACTACAATCTACCAGAATCATCATAATAAATATCAATGATAATTTCTGTCTTTATTTTTCAAAAAGCTCTGTTTTGAAGACTAAGATGTTGCGCGGTACTACTTGCAGATTCTATCTGGTAGTAACTCTACTTATTTCTTCCCTGGTTAATATTAAAACACTGAGCTGTTATACCCTTCATCCCGAGATCATTCTGTTTAGTGCCCAGGGCCCTTCCAAACAAGGGTCTCCATAAATCTAGCAGTAAGGTGAATTATGACAGTAACAATAAATTCAAAGGTCATGTTTTCAATAAAAATGAACAATGTGGAGCAGAATAAGGAAGTCTACAACCATGTCACGTGTTTACGGGAGACATCACCACAGCGATAATGTCATGCCATTTTCGACCATTTTATATATATACATAGACACAAAATTTTTATCACCCATAAATTTACAGCAAAACCCAAAATCTAAGCCTTGTTTTTGAATTTGGGGTTGTGGGTGACGAAAAAAAAATCAGTGGCAGTCCATATTACACTCTAGACCAGGGGTCCCCAAACTTTTTACACAGGGGGCCGGTTCACTGTCCCTCAGACCGTTGGAGGGCCGGACTATAAGAAAAACTATGAAAATCCCTATGCACACTACACGTATCTCATTTTAAAGTAAAACAAAAAGGGAACAAATACAACATTCAAAATAAAGAAATAGTAAATTTAAGTCAACAAACTCACCATTATTTCAATGTGAAGTATGGGCCTGCTTTTGGCTAATGAGATAGTCAATGTCCGGTTCCATATTTGCAAATAGGTCCAGCACTCTGCCCCCATATAAGTCCAGCTCTCTCCCCCATATAGGTCCAGCTCTTTCCCTCATATAGGTCCCATGCAGTCTCCCCCATATAGGTCCCATGCAGTCTCCCTCATATAGGGCCAGCTCTTTCCCCCATATAGGTCCCATGCCTCCCCCATATAGGTCCCATGCCTCCCCCATATAGGTCCCATGCAGTCTCCCTCATATAGGGCCAGCTCTTTCTCCCATATAGGTCCCATGCCCCCCCATATAGGTCCCATGCAGTCTCCCCCATATAGGGCCAGCTCTCTCCCCCATATAGGTCCCATCAATCCCCCATATAGATCCAGTTCTCTGATCCCCCTCCATGCCCAGTAAAAAAAAAAAGTGAAAATATACTTTACCTAGCACTGCAGCCGCTCCCGCGCTGTGGTCCCGGCTCCTCTGTCTTCGGCTGTAAGGCCTAGATGAGCACGTCGTGCGTCATGACGTGCTCATTCTAGGTCCGGACGACGAGCGCCGAGCGTCTACACGGGAACAAGACTTCCCGTGTAGCGCTCGGCGGGTTATTTCAATTGTAAGGTGCAGTATTATAGAAGTTATATTCTTGTACATAGAAACAGTATTATAGTAGTTATATTCTTGTACATAGGAGGTAGTATTATAGTAGTTATATTCTTGTACATAGGAGGTAGTATTATAGTAGTTATATTCTTGTACATAGGAGGTAGTATTATAGTAGTTATATTCTTGTACATAGGAGGTAGTATTATAGTAGTTATATTCTTGTACATAGGAGCAGTATTATAGTAGTTATATTCTTGTATATAGGAGCAGTAGCAGTATTATAGTAGTTATATTCTTGTACATAGGAGGTAGTATTATAGTAGTTATATTCTTGTACATAGGAGCAGTATTATAGTAGTTATATTCTTGTACATAGGAGCAGTATTATAGTAGTTATATTCTTGTACACAGGAGGTAGTATTATAGTAGTTATATTCTTGTACATAGCAGTATTATAGTAATTATATTCTTGTACATAGGAGCAGTATTATAGTAGTTATATTCTTGTACATAGAAACAGTATTATAGTAGTTATATTCTTGTACATAGGAGGTAGTATTATAGTAGTTATATTCTTGTACATAGCAGTATTATAGTAATTATATTCTTGTACATAGGAGCAGTATTATAGTAGTTATATTCTTGTACATAGGAGCAGTATTATAGTAGTTATATTCTTGTACACAGGAGGTAGTATTATAGTAGTTATATTCTTGTACATAGGAGGTAGTATTATAGTAGTTATATTCTTGTACATAGGAGGTAGTATTATAGTAGTTATATTATTGTACATAGGAGGAGTATTATAGTAGTTATATTCTTGTACATAGGAGGTAGTATTATAGTAGTTATATTCTTGTACATATGAGCAGTATTATAGTAGTTATATTCTTGTATATAGGAGGCAGTATTATAGTAGTTATATTCTTGTACATAGGAGCAGTATTATAGTAGTTATATTCTTGTACATACAGTGGGGAAAAAAGTATTTAGTCACTCACCAATTGTGCAAGTTCTCCCACTTAAAAAGATGAGGCCGGCCTGTAATTGTCATCATAGGTAGACCTCAACTATGGGAGACAAAATGAGAAAACAAATCCAGAAAATCACATTGTCTGATTTTTTAAGAATTTATTTGCAAATTATGGTGGAAAATAAGTATTTGGTCAATAACAAAAGTTCATCTCAATACTTTGTTATATATCCTTTGTTGGCAATGACAGAGGTCAAATGTTTTCTGTAAGTCTTCACAAGGTTGGCACACACTGTTGCTGGTATGTTGGCCCATTCCTCCATGCAGATCTCCTCTAGAGCAGTGATGTTTTGGGGCTGTCGCTGGGCAACACGGAATTTTAAATTCCTCCAAAGGTTTTCTATGGGGTTGAGATCTGGAGACTGGCTAGGCCACTCCAGGACCTTGAAATGCTTCTTACAAAGCCGCTCCTTCGTTGCCCTGGCAGTGTGCTTGGGATCATTGTCATACTGAAAGACTCAGCCACGTTTCATCTTCAATGCCCTTGCACTCAAAATCTCACGATACATGGCCCCATTCATTCTTTCATGTACACGGTTCGCTTGTCCTGGTCCCTTTACAGAGAAACAGCCCCAAAGCATGATGTTGCCCCCCCATGCTTCACAGTAGGTATGGTGTTCTTTGGATGCAACTCAGCATTCACTCTCCTCCAAACACGACGAGTTGTGTTTCTACCAAAGAGTTCTTCTTTGGTTTCATCTGACCATATGACATTCTCCCAATACTCTTCTGGAACATCCAAATGTTCTCTAGAAAACTTCAGACAGGCCCGGATATGTACTGGCTTAAGCAGGGGGACACGTCTGGCACTGCAGGATCTGAGTCCCTGGCGGCGTAGTGTGTTACTGACGGTAGCCTTTGTTACGTTAGTCCCAGCTTTCTGCAGGTCATTCACTAGGTCCCACCGTGTGGTTCTAGGATTTTTGCTCACCATTCTTGTGATCATTTTGACCCCACGGGGGTAAGATCTTGTGTGGAACCCCTGATGGAGGGAGATTATCAGTGGTCTTGTATGTCTTCCATTTTCTAATTATTGCTCCCACAGTTGATTTCTTCACACCAAGTTGCTTGCCTATTGCAGATTCAGTCTTCCCAGCCTGGTGCAGGTCTACAATTTTGTTTCTGGTGTCCTTCCACAGCTCTTTGGTCTTCACCATAGTGAAGTTTGGAGTGTGACTGTTTGAGGTTGTGGACAGGTGTCTTTTATACTGATAACAATGTCAAACAGGAGCCATTACTACAGGTAATGAGTGGAGGACAGAGGAGCCTCTTAAAGAAGAAGTTACAGGTCTGTGAGAGCCAGAAATCTTGCTTGTTGTAGGTGACCAGATACTTATTTTCCACCATAATTTGCAAATAAATTCTTTAAAAAATCAGACAATGTGATTTTCTATGTTTTCTCATTTTGTCTCTCATAGTTGAGGACTAAATACTTTTTTCCCCACTGTAGGAGGTAGTATTATAGTAGTTACAGTGCCTTGCGAAAGTATTCGGCCCCCTTGAACTTTTCAACCTTTTGCTACATTTCAGGCTTCAAACATAAGGATATAACATTTTAATTTTTTGGTGAAGAATCAACAACAAGTGGGACACAATTGTGAAGTGGAACGAAATTTATTGGTTATTTTAAACTTTTGTAAAAAATAAAAAACTGAAAAGTGAGGCGTGCAATATTATTCGGCCCCTTTACTTTCAGTGCAGCAAACTCACTCCAGAAGTTCAGTGAGGATCTCTGAATGATCCAATGTTGTCCTAAATGACTGATGATGATAAATATAATCCACCTGTGTGTAATCAAGTCTCCGTATAAATGCACCTGCTCTGTGATAGTCTCAGGGTTCTGTTTAAAGCGCAGAGAGCATCATGAAGACCAAGGAACACACCAGGCAGGTCCATGATACTGTTGTGGAGAAGTTCAAAGCCGGATTTGGATACAAAAAGATTTCCCAAACTTTAAACATCCAAAGGAGCACTGTGCAAGCGATCATATTGAAATGGAAAGAGTATCAGACCACTGCAAATCTACCAAGACCTTGCCGTCCCTCTAAACTTTCATCTCAAACAAGGAGAAGACTGATCAGAGATGCAGCCAAGAGGCCCATGATCACTCTGGATGAACTGCAGAGATCTACAGCTGAGATGGGAGAGTCTGTCCATAGGACAACAATCAGTCGTACACTGCACAAATCTGGCCTTTATGGAAGAGTGGCAAGAAGAAAGCCATTTCTCAAAGATATCCATAAAAAGTCTGGTTTAAAGTTTGCCACAAGCCACCTGGGAGACACACCAAACATGTGGAAGAAGGTGCTCTGGTCAGATGAAACCAAAATCCAACTTTATGGCCACAATGCAAAACGATATGTTTGGCGTAAAAGCAACACAGCTCATCACCCTGAACACACCATCCCCACTGTCAAACATGGCGGTGGCAGCATCATGGTTTGGGCCTGCTTTTCTTCAGTAGGGACAGGGAAGATGGTTAAAATTGATGGGAAGATGGATGGAGCCAAATACAGGACCATTCTGGAAGAAAACCTGTTGGAGTCTGCAAAAGACCTGAGACTGGGACGGAGATTTATCTTCCAACAAGACAATGATCCCAAACAAAGGAAAATCTACAATGGAATGGTTCACAAATAAACGTATCCAGGTGTTAGAATGGCCAAGTCAAAGTCCAGACCTGAATCCAATCGAGAATCTGTGGAAAGAGCTGAAAACTGCTGTTCACAAACGCTCTCCATCCAACCTCACTGAGCTCCAGCTGTTTTCCAAGGAAGAATGGGCAAGAATTTCAGTCTCTCGATGTGCAAAACTGATAGAGACATACCCCAAGCGACTTGCAGCTGTAATCGCAGCAAAAGGTGGCGCTACAAGGTATTAACTTAAGGGGGCCGAATAATTTGGCACGCCCCACTTTTCAGTTTTTTTTTTTGCAAAAGTTTAAAATATCCAATAAATTTCGTTCCACTTCACGATTGTGTCCTACTTGTTATTGATTCTTCACCAAAAGATTAAAATTTTATATCCTTATGTTTGAAGCCTGAAATGTGGCAAAAGGTTGAAACGTTCAAGGGGGCCGAATACTTTTGCAAGGCACTGTATATTCTTGTACATATGAGGCAGTATTATAGTAGTTATATTATTGTACATAGGAGCAGTATTATAGTAGTTATATTCTTGTACATAGGAGCAGTATTATAGTAGTTATATTCTTGTACATAGGAGCAGTATTATAGTAGTTATATTCTTGTACATAGGAGCAGTATTATAGTAGTTATATTCTTGTACATAGGGGCAGTATTATAGTAGTTATATTCTTGTACATAGGAGCAGTATTATAGTAGTTATATTCTTGTACATAGGAGCAGTATTATAGTAGTTATATTCTTGTACATAGGGGCAGTATTATAGTAGTTATATTCTTGTACATAGGAGCAGTATTATAGTAGTTATATTCTTGTACATAGGAGCAGTATTATAGTAGTTATATTCTTGTACATAGGGGCAGTATTATAGTAGTTATATTCTTGTACATAGGAGCAGTATTATAGTAGTTATATTCTTGTACATAGGGGCAGTATTATAGTAGTTATATTCTTGTACATAGGAGCAGTATTATAGTAGTTATATTCTTGTACATAGGAGCAGTATTATAGTAGTTATATTCTTGTACATAGGAGCAGTATTATAGTAGTTATATTCTTGTACATAGGGGGCAGTATTATAATAGTTATATTCTTGTACATAGTAGCAGTATTATAGTAGTTATATTCTTGTACATAGGGGGCAGTATTATAGTTATTATAGTAGTTATATCCTTGTATATAGAAGGCAGTATTATTGTAGTTATATTCTGGCCAATAAGGACCAGTAGTATATGTTATTACTTGGACAGCTTTCAAATTTTATAATTTTTACTTGACATATTTCAAAATTGAGTTACTTGAAGTTGTCAAAATAAAAATGTATAACGCAAAGATAGGTTAGAGTTAATATGCATTTCATATAGTGCATTTTCTGTTTTCTGTCTATAACATATGTTCCACTAGTTAGATTGGCAAATCTTCTGAAGTATATGGTAAGAAACAATGTGATTACAATATAATCATTTTCAATGGTGCTTAAAATAGACTTGGTGAAAGGACATGACAAGGGCAAGAAAGGGGACCAAAGTGCCTCTTCTATGCTAGTATATAAAAGGACTTTAAATTAAGAGAGATAAAGTGATTTGCCCAGGGCCAAGGGAGTCATCCACTTCACAGTTCAGTGTTTTAACTACAAGGTCACTCCTCCATGGTGCTTAAAATGCGATTCTATTTTTATGTGTTTGACTTCAGCCATTCCGATTGTGAACAATCCACTATAGAAAAAATAACAATGCAGCAATCTGTTTAGTAGATAAACAAGTCAATGCGCAAGGAATGGAAAATGAAGCAAGTTAAAGAAGTGATTCTAGGCTTGGAGACAGTGGTTAGCACTGTTGTCTTGCAGCACTGGGGTCCTGGGTTCCTTCCAATCCATCCAAGGGCATGTATGGAGGTATTTTGTTTCCCACGCTTTTGTGTGGGTTGTCTTTGGAAACTCTAGTTTTGCCCAAATTCCAAAGGCATACCAATTGGATTTAGATTATGTGCACCCCTGGGGGTAGGGAGTGATGACATCATATGTTGGTACCATATAAGTGAGAGAAATACATAGTAAGTTTAGGGCCACAATCTAAATAAATCTTTTATCACCTTAAACTATATTCATATGAACAATGAAAAACGGACAAAACGGTCCCTTCTGGTACGGCCGTTTTGCATCCATCTGGGACCCATTTTCAGTCTATTGAGGGACCCATGAAAATAGGCAAAAATAGAATATGTTATATTTTTTGATGTACTGTGAAAAAGCCAGACATGTAAATACACATTGAAATCAATGGGAAAGATTTAAGAAGACTGGTGTTTTCATATCCCCTGCACTTGCAGAGGGTGTGCCTCATTTATGCTGAGACTCCTCATGGTTATCAGTTAGTCTTACGACAGCCTTAGTTGAAGGTACTAGGTTGTAGAAGAGCACCTTCAGCTCTTCAGGTTAGTTAGTGGTAGTTAGGATACAACAGGCAGTCCTATGTCACCAGACCCTTTGCTTGTACAAAAGCCTTCTTGTATCTGAACATTTACACTGTTGCATGAGTAGACAAACTTTGATGTCCATAGACAAAATGTGCCCTGGATTTCTGCAATAGCGGCTGGAAAGAGAGGACCAAATCCTGGTTCACCCCAAATTGCCAAGATGAAAAGGGTCAGAGGACTAGAGGAGGGCGTGAAGAACATACGCTACTTCCTTATGTTTTTATAGAGTACCAAAAAGTATGGATACTCCTTGCGGTAAATTATTGTGCCTCCATGTTTCTTAGTGACTGGAAGAAACTGACTAACTAAACTGTGCTGTGAGCATTGCTTGTCCAACAGTGTCTTCTGAATCTCATCTTCACCCTCTACAAAAGACATCCCAAAGCACCAACATGCAGAAGACCCATAGAAGGGAGTACCTTAGGGACCCTCTAATATCACCCAAATACAACTCCCTCATCACAGAGGATTTGGTGCCAAAGCCAATGTGACTAGAGAAGGAGTGAGTGGCCACCATGTTGGGCCTTCTCCATCCCCACACTGCTAGACCCCAAGGCATTGCATATTATAATCCTGAAAAACTGTGAATTCCCTAATAGGGGTACAGGATTTGGAATTGCATTTTTGAAACTATACAACCCCTTTAAAGATTCAGGAGGCTCCATGCCAAAATATATCCCAATAAAAGTACAAGACCCCAATTAGTATATTTCCTATTAAGATGCAGCCTTCCATGGAGGTTCATCTGCAGACTTGATCCGGAAATGTGTGAGATGTAACGTATGTCTGATGCATATAAAATAGTTGTACGCGGAACCCTACCAAGCACAAGCTGCTGTTTGAACCCTCAGACATGATCCATATGCTAACAATTTGTTTTCACTTTCGATGATGTGTGAGAAAAAGAATACAGATATCAGTGACTCGCTGGTGTAGATTTACTAACGTGTCTAGACAGTTCCGGCAGCTAAACGTATGCAGGACCAGGAGCCACCTCTGCTAACCCATCAAACTATATATCCCATATTACTTACAGGATCCAATGCGTAATATTATACTAAGCAGGAAAGTATCATCGGTCAGGTCGAGGTGGGACTCACCTTGGCGGTATATAAAGATATATTTAGCTTGATGGTGCTGCCCAGTACTATGAAGATCGTAGACGTAACTACAGCTTTAGCATTGCAGTATCTGTGATAGAGTCCCTAGTGATCTCAGGATATGGATCCACAGTGGTGGACTGTCCTATAACCACTCCGAGTTCATTAGGGACTACTATTAGATACCCTACTAAAAAGCTCTCTAAGATGGCGGGAACCACCTCCCTGCTAAGTTCCTTCAAAAACTGTCTGCAAGGGTACCGAGAAGAACTGATGGAAGGCAAACGGCAAAGGTCACACCAAATATTAATGGGATTTAGAGTTCTATTTTCTTCATTCACTTCATTTTGTTAATTGACATAAATTAACTATTAACACTTTTTTACTTTGTAGCATTCTTTCCACACCTGCTTAAAATTTTTGCACAGTACTATAAGTCTCCCCTTGGGAAACACTATTATGAAGATGCAAAATTACAGCTGTGGTAAATTTGGTACTAACTTCTTAGTGCCATTACTTCTGGTAGGTCCCATTTAAATTGACAAAAATGACAACAGGAAGTGCAGCCATATTGGTTTTCACTTTTTCACCCCTGTCTATATGCTCTGTTAGAGCTGGTTGCAAATTATCTTCACCCATTTATGACATAGATATATAGGATCGCCCAGCAGTGTGGGGTGAGCAGATTCTGTCTATACATCATATATCCTACAGACTACACTATGACACCCTTTCACTATTTTAGGTCAATGGCTATGGTCCTAGTAGCTTTGTCTCCTCTGCGGTAAGTTGTGATGTAGGTACTAGAACCAACATAGTCATGTTCACACTGTATGTCAGCTACAGCATAAAGATACTGGACCCAAATGAAGAGATTGCAAAAGTGTTCCCTAACTATGACATGTCATGGCAGATGGGCCTTTGGATCCTTCTAGACACCAGGGTAGGGTTTCAACTTGTTCTTCTACATCCCCCATAGTTAGACCCCTGATGTTAGCGCTAGTGTTGGCATGAGAGAACCAGTTTGTAATGAACAAGACTTGTGAATTTTTTTAAAAATGTCAGATTCGACCAAACCTAAGATTTTTGAGGTTTGCCATCCATGAATCATTATTATTCTCCGGGGTTTCCCTAGATCCTGGAGTATAATAAGTGGAGGTCCAGGGGAGGTGTGGAAACATAATAAACACTGATAATAACCTTGCCTCCTTTGGGTTCCCTCATGGTGCCTGGTGCTCATTACCCTGCATCTTTGGTCCTATTTTTGTCTCTTCCAGCCTCTTCTGTAAAGTCATGGTCCCTGGGTCACAGGTCAAAATGTCATGTCAGTGTGCCCTTTGTGATTTGGCCCCAGTGGGGTGCTGGGCCTGTGAGATTGCAGAAGAGGACTGAAGACACTGGGGAACGTGCACCAGGAGAGGTAAGGAAAGGTGAGTATCAGAGTATTTTTAATTTACTGCAACTCCGTTGGGCCTCGATTAGTAAATTCTAGGGTCTGAAGAGACCCAGGAGTATATTAAAACACTTTTGGCCCAGGCTGAACAAATTTGGTAGTTGAACCTTGCAAATATTTGCGAAACGAATCTCTCAAGGCTGGAACCTTCATTATAGCATTCTCTTATTATGATGATTATGAAAAAGTTACAATATTTTGGGCCCACTGCACATTTTTGGAAGGTGTATTATTATTGTTTACACCAGAGTTGCATCTGGAGGACCAGAACAAGTAAGAGGCGGACAGCTAAAACAGTAGTAACACATGGGGTCCAATGGACCTTATTGACTGTAATGGGATTTGTTGGGTGTCCACCCTTTTAAATCTGAAACCAGTGGAGAAAAAAGTCTTCCAATCAGGACTTTTCCTTCAACGATTTTCAGGCGAACACTGCAACAGAGTATCCAACGGAGCGCAGCCTTATCTCAGCTTTCTGCTGGTGGTTTGTAGGCAGGCCTGACCAGGAACATAGATCTTAAACCAATACTTTTCTAAGCCCATGTGCAATGCCCATAAGTACAATATTCTCCACCTTCTTGGGAATTATGAATGCCTAGAAACTTTCAAATTATTTTTTGGAATCTTTTTTGCTGGTGCCTACAGCTCCACCACAAACACAATTCTGGCTTTGGTCCTTCATATTCTGCTCTGGCTACATTCACATCTAAACTGAAGTTTTTGTTCTCAACCTCCAATGCAGAGTCCATCTAAAATCATGGACAAATAAAAGTTCTGCAAGTGCAACTTTTTTGCCTGGTGATGTCAGGTGGAAGACAATGGATGCGTGATAGACCCTATTATGGTCAATGGGGTCCTTAGAGACATGTTGTTGTCTGTCATTAGCTGGGCCATTCTTACTGTTTAACCCATTCTTCTGGCCCTATGACTTTTTCATCTGTAATTGTAATTTCAGTCATTGGTTTCCCTCGGGACTCATTGTTGTCTGTCAATAGTTGGGCCATTTTTACTGTTTAACCTATTCTTCTGGCCCTATGACTTTTTTTTATCCGGCGCTGTCAGGGAGAAAACAATGGATACTCAACGGACCCAATTATAGTCAATGGGTTCCTTTGGGACCTGTTGTTGTCCGTCAATAGACGGACCATTTTTACAGTTTAATTCATTCTTCTGGACCAGGAGAACGGATCAAACGATGCAAATGTGAATGTATCCTTATTTCGATCTCAAGATCTTTGTACTCATGAGTTTCTCTGCTTCTTGCATCATTATATTATATATTATTATTATTTTATTAGTATTTTTTTATTTTTTTGGCTGGATACAGGATACCGATATCTAGGGCATAATAACATGATTATTATTGCATGTTCTTTTGTATACAATACCTTGATGATCCTGCGTCCAGCTCATTTCCTATTCCCGGTATCCACCCTTGTCCCCCGCCGCCGCCCCTCCCTGTCCTAACATTCTGTCAAGCAATGGTCTGTAAAATAGTTATCCAGCCCAGCAGACAGGCAAGTGCCGTTTGAGAGTAATTTCAGCCCCTAGCGTTTAGCCAGGGGCGAAGCAAGCGTGCTCTCTAACTGATCAACCTGGATATTTCATTATTCATTAATTTACTGTTTAACCAAATCCCACTCATTATCAGAGGCAACGCTTGGCAGAGCCCAGAGAACAGTAGCAGTTGGTGTCAGGCGTGGAGAATTGGCCCATTTGATCCTGGGCTGTTTTATTATTCAACACCACTGACTGAAGAAGAAAAAAAAAAGCCTATGAATAATAAAGAAGCAAAAGCATGTTTGAGCTGAGATGCATGACACAGCCTAACAAAACAGTAGCATTTAGAAAATTAAAGGGTACTTGGCCCTGTCCTAGCGTGTTTTTTTTTTTTTTTTCTTCTGTTGTTGTCTCCATTATGTCTGGCTATGGGCAAAGCAGATATATTCTATTATTTTGCCTAAATATGCCTGAGTAATGAGACAAAATACGATAGAAGATTTTTATGTAAAGAAGTAAATAAGCAAATAAATAAAGTAAAAAAATAAAATGTCAAGCGAAATAAAAACTAAAAATTACATAGAAGAGAGAATAAAAATATAATAAATTAGAATAAGATAAATAAAAAACAAAAACAGCATAAAAAACTCGATAAAGTAAATAAACAAATAAATGTACAAAATAAAAAGAATAAAAAAATGTCAAATGAAAAAAATACATAAAAGAGAATAAAAATAATATAAAAATTAGAATTAGATAACAATTAAAAAATCGATTAAGCAAAAGAAAAAAAAAAATAATAATAATGAGACATCTTTAACATCTGACTGTTTTTACTGCAATTACTATTACAATATTTGAGGTCACCAAGGAGCTACATAACAATATAAAAGTACAAGGACACAAGGTATATCACTTATATAGGTCTTGGAACTTCAAGGTTACCTCCATTATTCTCTATCTTTTAAATTAAGGGATACTTTATTCCTTATATAATACACTCTTCGGCTGTTGCAGAACCTCTTTATAAACGATAAGGGTCCTTTAATACCGACATTTTTAAAGCAGTCAATGAACGATATAGGCTATAGGTCCTGGCCATTTAATCCTTTCAGTCAAAGACAGTGGGCTGTCAAAGAGATCACCTCATTGCCAGCCCTGGCATTGTGGGGCTAGAAGTTTCATACTGCCAGACTAGGGCTGAATAAAAAGGATCCCCAGAGTTGTCCATCATCACCTACTAAATACCTAGCATCTTATATGTGCACCGCGGCGAAGCTATAGGGGGTGCAGTGACAACAGTCAATACCAGGCCCCTGATCCTGAGGGGGCCCCATAACAAATAAAATATACCACTAATCTAAGTAGCCCAGGTTAAAGAAGGGCCCCGTTACAGATTTGGATCAGGGCCCAGGAGCTTCAAGCTACACCTATGCATGGACAGGATATAACATACTATTATGAAGACATATGACATAAAATTAAAGCTAACAAAATGTTTAAAAGTAATTTAAAAAAATTCTAAAAATAACTGATGCAAAATAAAAAAAAAATCATTAAAGAAGATTTTTTTAATGACACATATTTTCTGAAAATTTTTAACATTAAAACGCATGGAAATATTAGGTAACCCTAAAGTGAAGTGCACATACAATAAAGTTTTCTTGTCAATTAATGCAAGCTAAAAAAAAAGAAAAAAAAAAGAAAAAAAGACCAGACCCAGCTATGGAGATGTAAAAAAAAAACAAAAAAAAAAAACAACTTATGGCTGTGAGGCAAAAGCAAGTCAATTCTTGTGGTCCTTAAATGGGTTTTCTCACAATGGACATTTATAACCTATTCTCAGGATAGCTGATAACTGTGTTATTGATAAGGGCCCCATTGATCACTAGAGCAAGGGTCTCAATCCCCAGTCTATGAGACTGACAGAAAATGCGAAGCTCTGTACTCAACTGTCTCTTTCAGTCCCAAAAACATTTACTGGAGGGGCAAGGCAGATGCTTGACCATTGATTCATCAAAACGTCCCCTCACTGCAAAACCAAATTTGGCAACAGAGGGCCACTGGAAAACAGTTCTAGAGATTAGTGGGGTCCCAATGGTAAGTTCCCCAGCAATCAGAAATGTATTACCTATCCTGTGCATAAGGGATAAATATCCATCAGAAAACCTCTTTTGGCCAAAATTGTCTCAGTCCTTCAAGAAGCACTCCAGTAAAAAATGTTTTGTCCCCTTTGCGTGAAAAAGAGTCTGTGTGTAGTGTAACGTTCTTGAATAACTTACTGATAGCTATATTGTGAAGGTATGTGCTCTCCTCCAGGGCACAGTCCTCCTCCTGCTCCTCTCATGCACACAATGGGACAGAAAAATTAAAATTGTCAAACTTAGAGGTATTAGCCACTATCAGACCAATATTGACAGACAATCGTATTGTTTGTATAATGACCTATCTATAAAAGATAGTGTAGAACACTCTTAGGACTCCTAGGAACCTATCTATAATACATAGTGTAGAATACTCTTAGAGCTCCTAGGAAACTATCTATAAAACATAGTGTAGAACACTGTCAGGGCTCCTAGGAACTATCTATAAAACATAATGTATAAAACTGTCAGGGCTCCTAGGAACCTATCTATAAAACATTGTGTAGAACACTCTTAGGGCTCCTAGGAACCTATCTATAAAACATAGTGTAGAACACTCTTAGGGCTCCTAGGAACCTATCTATAAAACATAGTGTAGAACACTCTTAGGGCTCCTAGGAACCTATCTATAAAACATAGTGTAGAACACTCTTAGAGCTCCTAGGAACCTATCTATAAAACATAGTGTCGAACACTGTCAGGGCTCCTAGGAAATATCTATAAAACATAGTGTATAAAACTGTCAGGACTCCTAGGAACCTATCTATAAAACATAGTGTAGAACACTCTTTAGGGATCCTAGAAACCTATCTATAAAACATAGTATAGAACACTCTTAGGGCTCCTAGGAACCTACAGTATCTATAAAACATAATGTAGAACACTGTCAGGGCTCTTAGGAACCTTTCTATAAAACATAGTTTTGGACGCTCTTAGGACTCCTAGGAACCTATCTACAAAACATAGTGTAGAATACTCTTAGGGCTCCTAGGAACCTATCTATAAAACATTGTGTAGAACACTCTTAGGGCTCCTAGGAACCTATCTATAAAACATAGTGTAGAACACTCTTAGGGCTCCTAGGAACCTATCTATAAAACATAGTGTAGAACACTCTTAGAGCTCCTAGGAACCTATCAATAAAACATAGTGTAGAACACTCTTAGAGCTCCTAGGAACCTATCTATAAAACATAGTGTAGAATACTCTTAGGGCTCCTAGGAACCTATCTATTAAACATAGTGTAGAACACTGTCAGGGCTCCTAGGAACCGATCTATAAAACATAGTGTAGAACACTGTCAGGGCTCCTAGGAACTATCTATAAAACATAGTGTATAAAACTGTCAGGGCTCCTAGGAACCTATCTATAAAACATAGTGTAGAACACTCTTAGGGCTCCTAGAAACCTATCTATAAAACATAGTGTAGAACACTTTTAGTGTAGAATACTCATACTCACCATCCCTCCGGCCCAATCACACACCTCAGCCATGACCCCAGGTGCATGACGACACCAGGAGAGGACAGGATACCGCCAGGAGGCCCAAAGAGTTAACAGAAGGTGAGCATGATTTTTTTTTATTTTTGTCACTCTCCCCTGGGCCTTTACCTATTATACCCTTTTGCTACATAGTTGCAAGAACCTGCTTCTGTCCTTTATGGAGGAACTGTGTTGTCACAGAAAGGGTGTGGAGGATGAAAAACACTAAGCTCTTCTGTCCTAGGTGACAAATGCTGGATCCATCATGAAGGGGCATTTTATTTTTGACTATAAGCAGCCCTCTCTTCTATCTACATGTTCATTTTCCAAAAAAATGTTATACAGCTGACCATCTGTCCATCATCTGTTCTGTGTGCTATGTCATATCATCATCCATATACTGTATGTCTATAGATTTTTTCCGTCAGGAGGAGATGTGATTTCCATACTTTCCAGCCATTGGAGCATTACCTGTAAGACTTGATACACCAGCTGGATCTCCTCAATAAGAACTAGTATCCCACTTCACAGAGTCCTATTATTGTTGATTTATGGTGGAAACATCTACCTGCTCCATGGTGTCAATCATTAACCGGCTGTATATCTTTACATTGACGCCGCGGTGAACGACCTTTCACTGTTTGTTTGGTCTATAATACATCCTAGTAAAATCTAATGGTTCAAAAATATTAACTTAATTGCCAGCTTTTACCTGGGCCGTGATCCGTGTCCACTCCAGGTTCAGAATAATAACTTTATGTTTAGGAAAACAAGAGCAATTTTCTTATGGTTGGTGACTGATCGAGGTGCAGAGAAGAATCATCAGTGTTTGGGACCAACACTAGTGTAACTGCAAGCCCCGGACCCCATTGCAAAATCTATATCAAGACCCCAACCTACCATGTACCATTTACATGGTTGGTGGCTTCTTATGTAGCAGAGGGGACCCTTCAGGCCTTACAGCCCAGGTGTGACTGCTAGCTCTTCTTCCACTATAGCTATGCAGTTTGTGACTTTGTAGACTTGTTAGATCATTGGAATCAAATTTCAAAAAAATGAATTAAAAAAAAATTTATGCCCACATATTACTCTAGGAAAGGAAACCAGAATTTTTGTATTACTCAAGTGTGTGCCTACCCAAGTGTATTTCTACGGCGGTTATACAATTGTCTATACCTGGAAACATTTCACAATAATTGCTGTCCATATGTAGCATAGATGCAGCCTTGGTGACAACTTTTGGGGCCTATAGACAACCCTTTTTTATCTCATCCCTTTTGCTATTGCATGACAAATACTCATGCAGGACTCTCCTATTCATTCGAGGTACATTATTAGCAAATTTGTAGGTAGGGGTGGAATTGTCCCAAGGATCATGAAAATGGAATAGAGGGGGACACAAAAACCATGTCCTTCTAATCTGGGTGACAAAAACCTGGTACCAGAATATGGGATGCTATTTGATCTTTGCTATGTGATCTCTTCATTTCTTGTACACCGGCATCACTAATGAGAAAGGGGTTGTCCAACCCATAAAGTATTCAGAGAAGACTCAACATATTGTAAAAAAATGGTTAAAAAAATCATAGTCACCTCACTGATCTCCCTCTGCTCACAATCCACCACCTCCTGGGTCCACCACCAGGTTCTCCTTCCTGGTGCCTCTTGATCTACAGCTCAGTCAACCTATTTCAACCAGTGATTGTCTGTGCATGGGTATAGAGAGAGAACAGGAAGTAGAGACCGGTGGAGGTAGGAAGTATTGAAATGAGAGCAATGGGAGATCCTTGATTTTTTTTTAATTTATTTTTTACACCAGTCTTTTTATCGACCAGACAACCAACCCCTGTAACCGTATCATGCAAGGGTGGAAGATAGTGAACGTAGAAAATATTAGGAAATTAGTACACTTTCATAGCAGTCCATAAGAGTCTGGACTTTTAAGTTTGTTGCTGTAAACAGATCCATTGAATTTAGGACTTTATCAAGGGTGGCCATTAAAGACATTAGAGCTCACGTTATGTGACTTCACCTTGGAGTGCAGCTGTACAGAGACAATATAGTATTGTTTGGTAAGGTCATCTGGTAAAGCCACAGTGGTCATAAATTTTGGCCAGAGGTCAAGGCATGACTTCAAGATCTAACCTCATCATCCTGTATTGCATAGTTCACCAGACCAGAAGCATAAGACTGAACAGATAACAGATCACTAAAGATCCCCTGAAGCAGCCCTAAAGAAAAATATATATGGGCTGTACCTCATAGAAGACAAAGATAGATGGATAGATGGATAGATAGATAGATAGATAGATAGATAGATAGATAGACAGATAGATAGATAGATTTAGGACAGAAGAATTTGGAATAGAAAGGGACTATGTGACATCACAACAAGCTTTATGACATCACAATTGAGCTATTGATATCTCAATGGGGTTTTGTGACATCACAGTGACATTACAATAGAATTCTGTGGCTCTGTGAAATCACAGTGGATCACTTTGACAACATAATAGGGCATTGTCATATCAAAATGGGTCATGGACTCATGGTGAAACCACAATGAGCTCTGTGATATCGTAATAGAGCTCTGATATCACAGTGGAACTTTGCAACATCACAATTAGTCAAAGAATCATTACAATTGGGCTTTGTGACATCACAATTCAGCTTTTCATATTACAGTGGGCTCTGTGACACCACAATTGAGATCTGTAACATCATATTGAGGCATTGTAACATTACAATGTTGCTTTGTGACATAATAATGGATTCAGTGACATCACAATAAGGTGTTGTGACGTTACAATGGGGCATTGTGACATCACAATGGGGTCTGTGATATCACAATGGATCTCTGTGACATCACAATGGGGAATTTGGACATTACAATGGAGATTTGTGACAATAGGGTTGTATGACATCACAATTGGGCATCATGGCATCACAATGGTCTGTGTGACAACTCAATGGGGCATTGTAAAATCACAGTGGGGCCTGTGAAATTACAAAGGGATGGAAACTCTGGAGCATCCCCAAAGGCACTGCATTGTATGGTACCAACTAATGTGAAAGCAGGAGTGATGTCTGCAAAGAACCTAGAAGATGCATCTTTGCAACATTGGAGGAGATTTATCAATCCCTCTACACCAGTTTTCTGGCATAGGGGATGATATTGTCGCACCCAGTTGGCGCAAGGCCCTTTCTTGCACCAGCCATGCTGCAAAACTCCTGTTCTGTGCCTCAGTCACCCCATTGTGTGAATGTGGATAGAGCAGAGAAGGCCTGACCAGGGACACCAGTTTTTTGGCGTGAGTTATAATGTTATATTGATTTCCATTTTGACGCATGGATGTCCAGCTGATTTATGAAGAGGCCAGAGCCTGGAGGACAGCTAGACCTTGTCACCTGGAGAGAATTGAGAAGGTGATCTACTTTTCTGGTCCACATTTTTCTTCATGTGTGAAGCAGGGAAGGCTTAGTCTGCTGCCTTAAATGTAGAAAGTCCTTGTAGGTGGATTTCACAACTGAAACCTCAGAAGAAGCAAGAAACTGAATTGACATCTATGGATGCTGTCCATAAACCATGTAACATGGGGAGGAACTGGTGCCCAGAATGTCGTGGAGATGTCAGCATGCACAAACCTCTGGGATTACATTACAGTGGGTCTTTGTGACATTACAATGGGGTTTGTGACATCACAACTGAGCAGTGTGAAATCACAATGAGGCATTGTGACATCAAAATTGTTGGTTTTCAATGTTTCTCACCTTGGAACCTCAATTATCTTCTAGACAGATAGTGAGACAAATGAAATATGGAGAGTTGTTGAATTTGGATGTAAAATATGTTTATGACCTTGTCTGTCACGTGTAATAATCTTTCTTGTTAATTTTTTTTACAACTTTTTGAATATTTTTTCCACTTTAGGTGATTATCTTAAGTAATAATGTATACAGACTATTCCATTACACAATCGGCAGTCGCTGGGGCGTAACAAACACAAATCTTTACCTTGTGTTTGGGAAGACGAAAAGAAAAAAAGTTTCCGAGAATGCTCAAACTATAAGTTCCTCTGTTACCATAGCTAAAACACAGCTGTAATAACTCATTTCTGCAGATAGAAACTGAAAACTTGTACACCATAAAATCAATTTGCATGAATTAGCTGGAAAATAAATTCTACTCAAGCAGGGCACAAAACCGAGAGAAGTAAGCATTTCCTGAAATCGGCCCCTTCCACCTAAAGCTAGCTAATATTAGTCATCAATGGTCCTTCCGAAATCTAATTTGAACCACTTTTACATGACTGCAAACAATACCATGGTTTGTTCTTCCAGGGTAACTCAATTCATGGCCAATCTGAATCTCCACCTCCCCCCACCCTATATAACACAGCTCATAAAAGATGCAAATATTCAATTGAAACAGTTGGGTTTGGTTTTCAATCACAACCTTAGAATTTTTGCCCCGGGTTGTGTGTCGGAGCTTCTAAAACGCCAAAGATTCCACGGTTTGATCCACATATTTTAAGACATTAGAAGCAGGAAGGTTGTATCGGTTTTTCATTTCCTGTTCGGATGTTAGAACCCAAACAGTAATGGAGTCTGGAATGACTCTGCGGAGAGAGAGAGAGAGTGTGTTGAATTATCTGAAAGGCCCGATAGGAAATGCTCGCGAGATGTTAGATAGAAAAATAATTTAGTCATTTCAAAGTGGTTTAATTCTTAAGAAAGCATGTAAAGCCAAGTCATTAGATATCTAGATAGACCGTACTCTCCCCAAATACCTTCCTGATGGATAATTAGTTTGTGTTTTCAGTCCTGTGTAGAATTTGGATTGAGTTTCAAAAAGTCGGAAAAATCTATTTATGCCAATCTATAAAATCCATGTAGTTACAAAGGCAGAGCTGGGGGGAGAATTCATTGTTTTTTATTCAGACCAATCCTGAAGAGCAGATTTTTATTTTTGTTTTAGTTTTTTTGCTCTTTTTTTTTAATTATTTTTTTATGAAATATACAGCTGAAAAATGTTTGTAGATAAAAAATGATGACAAAAAAGTGAAAAAAAAGTTATGTAGATAAAAATGACAAAGCAGTCCTCAAACCCAACCAAACCAGTAGGAGGGGAGAGTAGTGCCGCCATGTCTTAGCATGTTATCTGACAGTGTAGATTATTTATTTCTCAGCTGATGTGGACTTGTATGTTGCGATACTTGGAGGCTTATGTCACATATAAGGCTTATAGGAGGAGCTAATAAAAGGTGCGATTTGGCACCAAGGGGCAGAGTGATTAAAGGGGCTGTCCAGGATTTTCTTTAGGATGAGCAAACTGGTTCATAACAAGCTGGGTTCATTATGAATTTCCCAAAAATCTTGTGGTATACCAAACCTGAGACTTTCAGGGTTTGATTCCCACAAATCACTATTATAGTTTGGGGTCTCTTCAGTGGAGGACCATAGAAAGTGTGGAAAAATAATAATAATCGATGATACTCATCTTCTCTCACCTCCATTGTGGAATCATGACATTGGTGTGCCCCACATGACCGCTGAGACCAATCACAGGCTTCAGTGTTACCTCTGTGATGTCACCCTGGAGGCTGAAATAGGCCAGAAGATGTCTGAAGGTTTGCCATAAACATCTCATGGGTGGGTGCTGAGCTATCTGCTACCTGCTCCATGCACGGTATAGTGTGGGTGTCAAAAGCAACCTCAAACAGCTGATCCTTATGGGGGCTGTCTGTTTGAAGTTAAAGTCAAGCTTTACTAGGCCTGGGGTCTTTCTATTGCAGGTGTGTTAGTGAACTGGTTACGAAGAGTGGGTTTGTATGTCATGTAAGCATCGGTGGGCTGTGGGCACCACCAGCTTGTTTCTTTAATTTAGGAATAGGTGGTGGGCTGGAGGCCATTGTGCGTGTGACACAGGAAATGCAGAGATGCTGAACAATGTGGTGCTTGGTGTGCTTTTTGGGCACCCATGGGTGAGAGCTGTTATGATGGATAGATAGATAGATAGATAGATAGATAGATAGATAGATAGATAGATATGAGATAGAGACATATGAGATATGTTCAAGCAGTCTAAGTACTGGAAGGAAAGAGCAATGCAACGTCCAAACCTAAGCTCAGGAACAGGTGAATATTGTTTCTTCTTTTATTTTACCCCACCAGTTTCTCAATTATCCTAGAAAACCCCTTTAAGGCCCAACGTAGTGGGCCGCAGCCAAAAAGTGCTGCAGGAAAAAACGCAGCAGAAAAGCATCTCGGTTTTTCCCGCAGCTCCTTTTAACAGAAAGTCTGCAGAGTTTTCCTCTGCGGACTTTCTGCTTCCATTATACCTATATGGAAACCACTGGCGTTTCTGTAGGAATAATTGACATGCTGCGATTTGCAAAAACACGAGCGTTTCTTTAATTGCAGTATTTCCGCTGCGGATTATTTTCTGCAATATGTGGATGCGATTAACCAGAAGTCCATCCACTTTGCAGGGACTGTAAAATGCTGCAGTTTTTGCTGCTGTGTTTCCGCCATGGCAAAATTGCGATGTTTATGGGGGCAAACTAGTAGACTAATTGGTTTTCTATGTGACTAATCCATTTTGACACCAAAGACCTGTCTCCGTAATGCATGGACCTGCCAGGTTCTCCAGAGGGACAGTCCGTCCTAGTATTTGATCTCCACCAAGCTTAGTAAAATAGGTGACTAGGTGGGGTCACTGTCTATGAACTCCCTATGCCCTAATAATTGTATTTTTCCGCTATTTTTCCGCCCGCCCTGGTTGTATCGGATGCTTCTAGCTGTGAATATTCTGACAGTAAACAACGATTCAAAATTTCCTCTCTCCTCTGAATAAAACAAAGAAAAAAATTGATGATTTGCCTGAACGGCAGCATATCCCATTTGCATTGTTCATGAATGTATAAGAAGTTCCAGATGTTGTCGTATCACAAAAGATGTGTTTAAAATACATTTTCTATGTTAATTGTGTGACACGTCGGAATTCCTTAGTGGGCTTGGGAAGACAAATGCTTGAACTGTAAGCGCTTGAAATCTGTCGATGAAAGATATCCATTTGTATTCTGACAATTTTTGCATTTTTTAAGCAGGATCCTGAGAATGTTTTTGCCTTTTGTGATGCTTTGTGTTTATAGTTTATGGTTGTACTTGGATTTCCAATAACAGCTCAAGGATTATTTAAAAGGTTCATAAACACAACCCCCCGCCCCATTTCTTCCAGAAATCTGAAGCGTTGTATTGCTTCATACAAAAATATCACATGTTAAATTTCACTTAAAATTTATTTCTAGGAGGCTTCTGGAGCAACCATGCCAGCAACTGTGTCCAGATAATAAGTAAAGCAGCTCCTTCTGCCTCTCTCTAAGCAAAAAGTCTCAGCAGGATTTAATAGGGTTTACCAAGTTTATAACTTATCCCATATCCAGGGCGATAAATTATAGTTTGGTAGTTCAACTGCTGAGACCACGACTGATCATGAAAATGGGGGTCCCTTATACCTCTGTCTGAATGGAGCAGTGGTCATGAAGGTGTACCACCACTCCATTCATCTCTAGGGACTGCCGAAAAGAAGCTGAGTACAGCGCTCAACTGTCTTCATTCCCATAGATATTAATGGAGTGGCAGCGCACCCAATCATCAGACCCCCCACATATATACTACTAATGCCCTAACCTTTGCCTCTACATTATTTATCCGATTATACTATAAAAACTATACAAGTAGAAATGGTAAAAAATTACAAGATTCGTTTTGCCAAAAATTTGTAGGTTTTCCCACTTGTTTGATATTAAAGTACTCTTTAGACCCCAGAGAATAATAAATGTATGCCCAGGGAAGGTACATTTTGGTGGTCTTCTGGCCTCCTGGGTGATACAAATGTCATGATGTTGTATGTTCCCCATGTTTGCGTGGTTTCCTCCAGTTTGTGAGACCTATATGGGGCAGCGATGGATAATGTCTGTAAAGTGCTGCGAAATATGTTGGTGCTATACAAGTAAGAGAAATAAATACATAATTTACATGCTTATAAGGCAGCCATATTGCCTGAGCAGTAATATGCTTTACGGTAGCCACATGGCCCATAGGCAGCAATAATCTAGGGATGTTCATTGAAATCTACATGAGAATGTTGTGGGAATGCTCTGTGACCTGCAAAGGGGTCATTGTGCATTGAATGGGTATAGATCCTCTTGTGAATGCTGCTCCCTATATTACCTATATATAAGCGATACCGGTCATTGTAATCCTGTTTCTGCTTTTAATGAGGTGACTATTGCAACTAAAATCTCCTATAGAACGGGAAGTGTTAGACTATTATTAGGCCTAGTGGTCAAAATAAAAACTGCAGGATTTAGGCTAAGGCCCTATGTAGCAAAGCACAGCAAAAAAACGCTGTGGAAAAAACTGTGGTAGAAACTCATCGCGTTTTTTTCCGCAGTGTTTTTCACAGAAAAGCTGAAGCCCCATGTTGCGAAAACGCAGCTTTTTCTGTTACAGAGTTT
The DNA here is from genome assembly GCA_947044405.1 of Leptodactylus fallax. NCBI lineage: Eukaryota > Metazoa > Chordata > Amphibia > Anura > Leptodactylidae > Leptodactylus > Leptodactylus fallax. Next base: position 60,850 of record CAMRHE010000518.1, on the reverse strand, counting down.
GCTGCGTTTTTTGAGCCAAAGCCAAGAATGGCTACAAAAGGAATGGGAAGTATACAAAAAGTTCTTATACTTCTTCCTTCTGCTCAATCCACTCCTGGCTTTAGCTCAAAAAAATGCAGCAAAATCTGCAACAAAAAAAGTTGCATTTCCGCAACGTGGGGCCTCAGCCAAAGTTTTAAAAGGTTTCCTCTATGCACTTTCTGCCCCTATTATACCTATATGGAAAACTCCTGCGTTTCCGCAGGTATATTTGACATGCTGCAATTTTCAAAAACGCAAGTGTTTTTGAAAACGCAGCTTTTCCGCTGCGGATTTTTCTCTGCTATGTGTGGGTGGGATTAGTCAGAATCCCATCCACTTTGCAGGTACTGTTAAGCGCAGGGTTTTTTGCCGGAGCCAAAACGCTGCGTTTTCGCAATGTGGGGCCCCGGCCTTAGGGTGTTTTTTATTTTATTTTTAATATTGCGATTGACATGCAAAATTTACCCTTTCTATGCAGCAGGGCTCAATAGTAATACAGGGATTTTACCAATGACTGCAGCACTGTAGCATTGTCAGATGATGATATAAGTGGTCAATTGATGACTGGTTCACATTTCCTTGTGGGGAGAAGGGGCTAAAAAATTTGAAAGGCTTTGAAATAAATAAAAATTATAAAAACTCAAATCACCTCTTTCCATAGAATACATATAAATGAAACCAAATATTGTAAACACATTAGACATCGCTGTGTGACAAAATACCTGACTATAAAAGTATAAAAATATTTATTCCATGTGGATTTACATTTTTTTGTTTGCCTATGGCCTTCGCCACATGGAATAAATATTTTTATACTTTTATAGTCAGGTATTTTTTTTTTTGTCCTTTTGCCTTCCCAAAAAATTTCAATAAAAAGTCATCAAAATGTCACACTTTCCCCAAAAAGGTTTCAGTAAAAACGTGTAGCCCTCACACAGCTCTCGGTGTCATATGACGAAGCAACCCCACAGCGAACAATGTAAAAATGAGACCTTGAGGCTGAGGCCCCATGCAGCGAACTGCTGCAAAAAAACATGGCGGAAACACAAAACGTTTTTTTCTGCAGCGTTTTTCGCAGAAAGTCCTTAGAGTTTTCCTCTGCGGATTTTCTTCCCCTATTATACTTATATGGAAAATGTCAGCATTTCCTTAAAAAGGTGAACGTTATTTGAAATCGAAGCTTTTCTGTGTAGATGTGATTGGGATTAGCCAGAATTCCATCCACTTTGCAAGAAATGTAAGGACAGGGCTCCACGTGGCGTGAACGCCACAATTTGTCAGCTTGCTAGCGAATACCATCCACACATTGCAGAAAAATACGCACAGCGTAAATGCTGCGATTTCCAAAACCGCTACACTGCACAGAATAAATGGTGCCATTGTGAAGACCATTTTGTCCCATAAAAATTATAATAATAATATAAAAGTAATGGCTTTGGGAATGCAGGGAGTAAAAAATGAAAATGCAAAAATGAAATGTCCTTAAAGGGTGAAAAATAAAAATCACTCATAATTCTTAAAAAATATGTTTAACCTAAAATTTGATTTAAAAAAATAAGTAAATTTTTGATGTCACTTTCCCTTTTTCAAAACAAATTTCAATAGCGTAGAATAGAAATACTGGACCACCGGGTGAATATAGGCACGTCCTGTCCAATCCGTCATTTCTTAGTGGAATCCGATTCAGTTCTGCAGGTGCCAACAAGCAGAAGGAGGGGAATATTTGTACCATGTAAAATAAAATGCTGACTTTTCATCTCCCTTTACTCATATCTCAGCCTTTTACAATGCGCTTTAGGATCCTAACTGTTGAGGGTGGGATTGCAGCCCCCTCCCCCCTGCTGAGTTCATTCAGGATAAATCTCAGGCTGTCCTGTATTGGAGTGCGAGCCTCACGCAGTAGGGGTGATTGGACTTTTACCGCCCAAGGCACAACATATGCTACTTCCCATCCCTTTAATAGGCATTAGTTCCGCAGAAAACACTGGTCAAATGTACATTATTCACAATCACTTTAATGCAAATATGAAAGAGCGAGGGAAGAAATTTCACAAAGAAATAAACTCCGGCAGATTTCATTTTCATACTTTTTTCCTTTCTCTTTAATCTTGTTATTGCTAATTATATCAGCTTTATTGGATCACTTTTGATCAAGGGGTTTCCTTTTGTAGTGACATCTTTAATCTTCGTCTCCTAGAATCCAAGTCCCTTTTCACATTTGACGCTGAATTACAAGGAAAATTGAAATCATTATTCTAAAAAATATACTATAAAAAATGAAACAATGGGCACTTTGTATCCTGTACTTCTATAAATATCTTCTATATCTTCTGTTCTAATGAGTATTCTAGCGATAAAGTTATTAATAGCATAAAAAAAAAAATTAAATAAAAATTATTTAACAAATTTAAAAAGATAAATATTTTTTTCTGCTAAAATTTGTACAGTGTTGCGGAATATGTTGGCGCTATATAAATAAAATGTATTATTATTATTATTAAAATTTGTGTATTTTATATTATTTAATTGTTCTGAAAAATGTATGTTATATCATTATATATATGTTATTCAGCATGATAATAATTATAGCAATAATAATAACTATAATTATAATTTGTATTAGAAATAGTAATTCCAAATAATATAATAATAAAATAAAAATAATGATAATAACAATAACAATAACAATAATAATAACAACATAATAATAATAATATTTATTTATCAATTATTATTATTATTATTACTATTAGTTATAATATTATGATATAATTAATAATAAAATATTATTATTAATAAAAATAATATTATTATTAGTTATAATATTATGATATAATTAATAATGAATAACATTATTATTATTATTATTATTATTATTATTATTAACATTATTACTATCATTAACTCATTCCCAAACCTTGACATAACCGTGAGTCAAGGTGCAAAGTAGTTAAGGCACCTTGACATATATTACGTCAGGGTGATCACATGGACTCAGAAGCCAGAGGCACGTCCTAATAGATTGGTTGTCAGTTTTAGCCTGCCAGACCATAATGCTTTGTTATGCTGAGTTCAGCAATCAAATGATTATGTGTTTTTTTTTTTTTTTTTTTTTTTTTAAAGTTAATTAGCATTTTAAAAATCCAAAAACATAGCAAGTAAAAAAGAAATATTTTTCCATAAAATTTTTCTAATGTGCAAAACTGTAAAAATAAAAAATAGGCATATAAGGTATTGTTGCAAATATAACAGCACGAGTAATAAAGTTAACAGAAACTATAATAATAATAATAATAATAATAATAATAATAATAATAATAATAATAATAACTTTATTTATATAGCGCCATCATATTCCATAGCACTTTACAAACCAGAGGACACATGAACAGACAATATGAGACATTACAATGTGACAAAGAAATAAATATATCAAACAATAGGAGTGAGGGCCCTGCTCACAAAAGCTTACATTCTATGAGGAAATAGGGGGAACTATATGGGAAACTCTAAAAAAAACAAAAAAAACCCCAAACCAAACACAAAATAGATGTTTTTTCCATCCACCACACCTCCTAAAATTAACAAGACATAATCAATAAGTCTCGCACACCCAGTATGGTATGACGGAAAACTACATTTTGCTACACAAAAAAAATAAAAAATCCTTATATGGGTACACTGAATAATAAAAAAAAAGTTAGGGCTGTTAGAATACAGCATCAAAAAAATTTAAAAGATTAAAAATTTATTAAATTTAAGTTGTGCAAAAGTTGTAAAACGTGAAAAAACTGCACAGGGACTTCATTGTACCAATATATAGAATCATGGTAAAATTAGGTGACAAAATTTAAAACACATACACACAAAAAAATTTCAAATGGCTGTTTTTTTCCCCATTTTCACACAGAAAATGTTAGTAAGGTTATATTTAATAGGTTTTATGCACCCCAAAATGGAGGCATTCAAAAATACAGCTTGTTGTACAAAAAGAAAAAATCAAACTCAACCCAAATACAGCTATACCAATGGAAAAACAAAAAATTTACAGGTCTTTGATGTGGCGATAAAAACAAAACAAAACAGAAAAATGCTCTGTTATACAGCTCCAAAATAGGCTAGTTCTAAAGGGGTTAAATAGAAAGTATTATTATCATTTTTTTATACACCTGAACTGTGATAAAACTAATTGAGCTTTGGAGACCTCAAACCACTAAGGGTATGTTCACATGATGGAATTTTTCTGCTTGACCAAATTCCACATCAAACTGAAAATTTTGAAATACTGAAACTTAGCAAAACACTGTAATGCCCTAAGAAGGAAAATAACAAAAATAGCAAAAAGAGAACAAAAGCTGAAAAAAACTTTGGTCTGGGCATCCCAAAAGTGACCAGAAGCTGGACCAAAAATAACTAGTTAATACATGACATCTTATGTAAATTATATGACATCGTCTTCAGTAGATCTATTGAGTTGGTTATGTTGGATTGTAGAACCTGATCACTAATTTACTCACAACAGAAATTCTGACCTTGGTCACTAAATTCATCCCATTTCCATAGATGAGCACATGTTTAGAAATGCCACCTCTTCTTGTCCCCTACAGTCAACGCCCATGGCAGATCAACACTTGGAGTGTAGTAGATAGTTATTGTATTAGTTAGTGTAAGTACGGGCCTGTATATAGTAATGTGACTGATATCAATTTATTGTTCACCTTTTTCAAAAAGACTTTCAGGCTGCGGAAACGCAGCTTTTTTTGTTGCAGATTTTGTTGCGAATTTTTGAGCCAAAGCCAGTAGTGGATTGAACAGAAGGGAGAAGTATAAGTACTTCCTAAATATTTTCCATTCCTTTTGCATCCACTCTTGGATTTGTCTCAAAAAAACGCAACAAAGTCTGCAACAAAAAAAGCTGCGTTTCCGCAACATGGGTCCTTAGCCTCAAATGGATTTTCCTCTCTTAGGCTAAGGCCCTACGCGGTTCTTCCTGCAGCGCTTTAGACAGAAAGTTTGCAGAGTCTTCCTCTGCGGACTTTCTGTTTCAATTATACCTATGGGGAAACCACCCGCGTTTCCGTAGGTATAATTGATATACTGCGATTTCAAAAACCGTGCCGGTTTTTGAAATCGCCATGTGTCCACAGCGCGGTTTTTTCTGCAAAGTGGGCATGGGACATGTTATCTCAACACATGGCCATGGTGGCCACTGACACCATGGCATTTCATGACAGCATACATATATGCTTGATAGAGCAGTATTGGTAGATGGATATGAAATGTGAGTACAATTTTTTTTAGGTATTTTTTTAAAAAAATGTCAATTTATTTTTTGTGGGCCTGAAAAGCCCTTTAGCCCATTTGTTGCAATTATCAGAGTTAGTTACAAGTGTCCGCAGCGCGGTTTTTTCCACAGAGTGGGCATGGGATTCACTAGAATCACATCCACTTTGCTCTGACTGTAAAACGCTGCAATTTTTTCCGCGGTGCGTCTGCCACATGGGGATTTAGCCTTAGGCTGAGGCTCCATATTGCGGAAAAGCGGCTTTTTTTGTTGCACATTTTGTTGCTATTTTTTGAGCCAAAGCCAGGAGTGGATTGAGCAGACTATAGGCAGCAATAGTCTAGAGCCAACTCATTGAGGTCTATGGGAGAGTTTTCTGGACATGCTCTGTGCAGGAAGATAAGCTGTGACATCATCTATTGTCAGTATTGGATGTAATGATAGGTCAGTGGTGTTATCTTCTATTGTAGTCCTGTCTGTACATAAGTGAGGTGACTGCAGAAATGCCATGTCAGTCTATTATTAAGCTTACTGAACAGTAACAATATAGATAGTTACATGGAAAATGGAAAAATTAATAATAATAAAAATATGTTTAACATGAAAACTAGAATTAAAAAGTAGGCCATTTCCTGGTGGCACATTCCCTTTAAGCGTATGATGCACAACCATTATAAACTCCAGATACTTCCTGTGAATTTGTTGACCATAAACCAGACTTTCCAGTTTGCTGTAATGTGTTTTTTGTATATTATGTTTTCACTTTTGCTGTATATCTGGAATGTTAGATACAATTTAAAGCTACTCAAGCAAAAAATGTTGTCACACTGTAATAAATCAATTGGGTGGTGCATCAAAGATGTCTATATTGACAGGAACAGAGCGGTTGCGGCTAACTTGGTGTCAACATATTTCACACAATGCCAAAAAGTCAGCAATGATAAAATTATGTGACATTGGGTGTGATTGTAAGAATGTTCTTCATGTCTGAAGACAATTCAGATGTAGGACAGTAGTGACTCAGCCGCCTCCGCGACCCAAAGTCAACAAAGAAGCAGATTTTATGAACACGCATAGGAAATGAGAGGACGCCAAGATATTCGAGGACACCAATGAAATACAAGGAAGAGCTAAAATCAGAGCTGAGAATCACTTGGACAAGTTTTCTCCAAAAAGTTGAGACAAAGAGAAAAAAGTCAAACTTGGTTTCAATACCCATAAAAGTTGTCTGTTGTGACTCTGTATGGGCAAACTGATCATCTGATGGATCGAGGATTGTACACAATCGTGGGCCACAGGGTCCAGCAGAAGGCAACCCAAAGAAGAGATTACTTTGGAGTCCACCAGTGTCTATTTCTTAAGGGATCACTTACAAATAACCTAGTAGATCACATAACCAATTAAATCTTAGACATTCTTTCTAACTATTAAGCACTCCTCTCTATGTAACACATTGCATGACTTGGCACAAGCAACCTTTTTAGTGGTAATTTTTTGGAAATTATCAGACTCTTTCAATTCCAGCATCTATTTCTGTGACCTTTGGTGCTGCTAACAATACTTTACCTAGGCTTGTTTTCACCTTTTACCTTCCAAGCAGATTTTTTTCCTGACATACCATAATCTTGACTCCATTTGGACCAAAAACAGCAGCAAAATACTCATATTTCGAAGTATCCAGATTTCGATAAATAATGGTGGTATTAACTATTAGTAGGAATCATGTGTTAAGACTCCCCACGAATGTCCATAGTGATGGTGTTGTGATGCTCAGAATAGCACCCATACCACTTGGACTTTACCTAGAATCCCCAACGGAATTGTGAATTGAACACAACAGATGAAAATGCCACCAATTATTCAGATCCCTTAAAAATGTAACCAAAACTCCAGAGGGTGAACAATAGCAGTTTCAATGAACTATTGGCATCTGCCGAAAGTCCTAGAACTTTAGTCAAGAAGAAGAGACAGCACTCAATGATATTTTTTACACAAACTATTGGGCTCCAGGAGGCCACTGCTGGCCCCCAAAAAGTCTATGTTTTTGCCTTCTTGAAAGTCCATTGTATAACAGCAGTGATGGCAGTAAGGGTGGCACGTCAACACTTTGGACACATGTTGAGATGGTCCTGGCCTCTAGTAGGTCGTTCTTTATTCTCTGTGACATGTTATCTCAACACATGGCCATGGTGGCCACTGACACCATGGCATTTCATGACATCATACATATAGACTTGATAGACCAGGAGTGGTAGATGGATATGAAATGTGAGTACAATTTTTTTTAGGTATTTTTTTTAAAAAATGCCAATTTATTTTTTGTGAGCCTGAAAACCCCTTTAGCCCATTTGTTGCAATTATTAGTTAGTTCCAGCTCTCAAACACCCACTGTCACGCGGATCAGAATATAAAAGTTGCAAGCACATGCAGGGTTGTGGAGTTGGGGACAGAATTATGAAGTTGGAGTCGGGAGTCGAAGTTGGAGTTGGGCTATGGAGAAATGGAGTAGTTGGAGTCGGTGGTTTGGCCTACCAAATCCATAGCTCTAACTGTAGTTAAATGGTACTCACCTGTTGGTGTGATACTTACCATGCGCCTCAAATTTTTGTAATGCAATTTGAATATTTTATTAGGTCCAGAGTCAGTGACGTTTCAATCCTATAGAACTTTATCAGGCATCTGAGGCATGGGGACCGTACAAAATTTGTGTAGACGCTGAGAAAACCTGCGGTAACTGCGCCTATACAATTTTTGTACTTTCCCTGTGCCCCAAGTGTCTGTTGAAGGTCTGTATGACCGAAACGTCACTAATCGCTAGATCTGAATTGCATTACAAAATCCTCGAGTGTGAGGTTCCTTCAAGAATATAAAAATTGATTTTTATGGGTTTTTTATGTAACAACTACACATTGTCTTGACTTTTCAGTAAAAAACAGAAAAAGGACACCCTTTTTTTGGAAATCTTTAGAGACTTCTCATACACCGGTTTCAATGTGGGGTGCATTTCATTTGCAGGATACTCTTCTTCCTCCGTAAGGTGCCAGTTTTATTTTTGTATCATTGCCCCATTAGCTTCAATACTGACATAATCACCCAACAAGAATATATAATTTGTCAGGATCCTTTCTGATACCAAGCTACGAACTCCATCTCTGCGAGAAGCAGCCTCACACTGAGCAACAAGACTCTATCTAAAGAAGTTCAATTTCTTTACTTGGCTTGAACCCAAATGCCATCAGAACTAATTAAAAACAAAGCCACGCTGGTACAAGACTCGGTCCCTGTGTTTTACAATAACCGAATAGGAAACCGGGGGTGTCTAATGAGAATAGTTTGTTTTCGAGCGTTGGGCAAGTATGTCAATTACTGGAAAGGCGGCTAAGGGCGAGTGTGCTCTCGGTGAGATGAAAAGAATTGATTCACATACTTGTGCACAAATTTAGTCTCACTAGTGATTCTTGAGATGTTCCCAACCCTCTCAGTTTTTCTTTAGAAAAATGTTGCCCTTCTTTCTCTTCCCCATTCTTCAGACTATCTAAACAGCTTTTTTTTTTAAAATCATTCAAAAATTGCTGATTCTGTAAATTATTTTGATCCCACAAGTTTTTGATGGAGAAGTTAAGTGGACGGCATAAAAGAAGGCCCTCAAGACGATCGTTTGACATCGAGGTTATGCTAACAAGGTGGCCGATGGAGTTGTGGCTCCAGGCCTCTTTTGTCAAATAGACCCTACAGATCCTATAAAAACACTTTCAGGAAACCAGAAGACACACTGTGCCGAGGTACCGATGTGAAACATGCTGGGTCATTTAACCAATAATGACCCACCATTTCTTGATTTCAAAAAGTTGGATTTATAGATTTTTGTCTTTTTTCTCTCTGTTTAGAATATAACAGAAAACTGTTATCTAGACTTAGGCTAAGGCCCCACGTAGGGGTCGAAGCAAAAAATTGTCCACAGCGCTTTTCACAAAAAGTCCGCAGAGGGTTCCTTTGTGGACTTTCTGCTTCCATTTTACCTATAGGGAAACCGCCGGCGTTTCTGTATGGTATAATTGACATGCTGCGATTTCCGAAGCCGCGACGGTTTTGGAAATCGCAGTGTGTCTGCTGCGCATATTTTCTTGCAAGGTGTAGATGGGATTCGCTAGAATCCCATCCATCTTGCAGTGACTTTAAAACACTGCATTTTTTTCTGCAGCGTTTACGCCACCTTGGGCCCCGACTTAAAGATGGAAAAAATAAAAAATAAAGCCTACTTAAGGCTAAAACCCCACGTTGCGGAAACGCAGCTATTTTTGTTGCAGATTTTGCTGCGTTTTTTTTTAAGCCAAAGCCAGGAGTGGATTGAGCAGCAGGTAGAAGTATAAGAACTTCCTATATATTTCCCATTCCTTTTGTAGCCATTCTTAGCTTTAGCTCAAAAAACCGCAGTGAAATCTGCAACAAAAAAAGCTGCGTTTCCGCAATGTTGGGTCTCAACCTAAAGGAGTTGTCCAGCTTTTTAATATGGATGCCCTATCATAGGATATACATTCTAGGTCGGTGGGAGTCCAAGTAGGTGGGGGGGATCTCTTGCTGTTCTTTTAATGGGGGGGTGTAGTGAGTACTGCAGGGGTTGTCACAACCACTGCTATTAAAAGTGTGACAAGTGAACCATATAGTATACTTACCACTGCTCCATTTATTTTTATGGGAAATTCATGAAAGCAGTCTCCACAGAAGAGCTTAGAGTGGTGGCCCCTCATGCACACCTACATACGGTGCCTTTAGGGGGCACTACCGGACCTCCACTGCCATTTTTTTTTGATAGGCAGTGGAGGTGCGGTAAGGCCCCCATCCACTTACCTCTCCCCGCTCCAGGACAGAGCTCACTGTTGCGATGACGTAATGTGCGACGCACAGGGCCCAGGCTGCTGCGGGAAGAGGACAGGCAACGAGCAGGAGCGGGGGGAGAGGCAAGTGATGCAGCCAGATTCTCCCCGGTTTTGCGATCCTATAGTGGCCCCTTCACTATTCCCCCCCCATACAGTGGCCCCTTCACTATTCCCCCTCCCATACAGTGGCCCCCTCACTCCCCCCCCATACAGTGACCCCTTCACTGGTCCCCTATACAGTATGGGGGACCAGTGCAGAGACCACTGTATTGGGGGCCGTTAAAAAATTTGGCCCAGACAACCCCTTTAAAAAGGTTGTGCATAAATTGGAGCGACCACTGTGGCGGCCAGGGAGGTGTAAAAAAAAAAAAAAGCATACTCACCTGTCCCCAGCACCCCGTTGTCCCCTGCCTGTGTCTGTTCGGTCTCATGGCGGCGCCTCATTTCTAGAAATCCTGTACCTAATTGGTCTTAGCGGTCACATGAGGTGCAGGACCCCCAGCAAGGAGTCGCCGGCATGAGACTGAATGGACACTGGCAGCGGACAACGGAGTATGCTTTTTTTATTTATCTATTTTTTTTTTATTATTTTACACCTCCTGCTCGCCACATGGGTTGCTCCAATTCCTGGACAACCTCTTTAAAGGATTTATCTATCTTTCCAATATTGATTGTCCTTAGGATAGCCCATCTGCGGGGGTACAACAGCCAGGACCTCTGCAGATCAGCTATTCCAGGACAATACAGCTACAGGTAATGGTAACAATGCTAGGAGTCACGCTGATTACTTGCCATAGAGTGTAGCTTAGTTTTGTTTAGTTTTAGTTTAGGTAGGGCAGTGGTGCACATGGTATGGCGGGTGAGCAGCATGGTTCCCGACATGTTATTTCTTTTAGCCGCCCTGTCTCGGTGCAGCTGATCTGCAGGGGTCCTGGCGTGGGCCCCTAAAAACAATTCCACTGGTGGGCCCTAGACATCCCAGTCCGACACTGCCTACATGCCATTCACATGGAACATTCAAGGGAACATGCATTTTCCGTTATCCTGATGACTTGGGTCCCTGGACACTAGTCGCCTTTCAGAGACTTATCCTATCCTTTATTCCTGCTTTCAACCTCCTTCCTAAACGGAGATTCACTCTGAAATTTCTGCCAAATCTGTCTTGACCTCTCAAGACAGGCTGCAGCTCACTGAAGTGTCAAATTACATCTCACAATAGAAGTCTATGGAGACAAGAGGGGGAAGGAGGGAAGAGGAGTTGAGTGGGAGAGATGGGGAGACAAAGGAATAGACGTCCGTCAGTGGCTAGATAGTAAGCAATTTACTGTCTACTGGATTCACATCAATAGCTGTCAGAACTTCTCTACAAGGTCTTATATGGCGTAGCTGCTGCTTCTGTGTGTGTCTGAGAGACAAGGGAGCAGAATCTATTGTCTACATAGCGACTAGTCTCATCCCATCAGCTCAGGGAAAACTGAGAACTAGAGACAGAGTCTGCAGAGGGGGAAAATATACAAAATGCTGGATACATGTATGATGGCCAGATAGAGTGTCATTCATCACGTATACACATGACAGATGAAAGTGCATCCTGAGAACTTCTCTATAATGTTAGGTATGAATTAATGATACCTTTATGTTTCTCTGTAAACTCAGCTCCATTCATTATGGGTGTGCCGGAGCTGTAATCACCTGTAGCACTCGCAGTTCCATAGAAGTGAAAGGAGCGCCGTTCACGCAAGTGCACTGGCACTCCATTCACAAGAAGGCTTGTCCTAATAATTTTGGGACCCAGCAGTCAGGCCTTCTATGATCGGACACTTATCCCCTTTAAGGCTGAGACCACATATTGCAGAAAAGCTGCCTCTTTAAGGTACAACCCCTTTAAGGCTGAGGCCACATGTTGCATATTTTGTTGTAAATTTTGCTGTGGTTTTTTGAGTGACTTCAAAAGGAATGGGAAATATATAGGAAGTTCTTATATATCTCCCTGTTGCTAAATCCACTTCTGGCTTTGGCTCAAAAACCTCAGCAAAATCTGCAATAAAAAATGCTACAATGTATGACCTCAGCCTAAAGTGGTTTTCCAGGTTTTTTCATGGCCTATTCTCAGGATAGGCTAATAATATCTGATCGGTTGGGGGCTGACGCCAGCCCCTACACTGATCAACTGTTCATGACTGCGGGTGGGTCTGGTACTATACAGTATACAGAGCCAGAAGCAGAGAGTTTCCTTACATTGTATAGTGTTCTGCTTACAGCTTAAAGCTTTTGGGCCCCAATAAAAAATCTGTAATGGGGGCCCCTACCTACCTTCTGCTATTTAGAATAGTGGTATATTTTATGAGGCAGAAGAACCTTTGGGGCACCTTAAGGTCCATGGCCTGATAGGGATTTCTACTTTTGCATCCCTATAACTACTACCCTGATACACTGTGTAGTACTGGGCTTGGCAGCATTCTTGATACAGCTGATCGGTGCGGGGGCCAGGTGTTGGATATGGATGGCCAATTAAGAATTAAAAAGAGTCCCAGAATATCCGACCCTAGCCCAACAATTAATAAACAATAATCATTAAGTCTCATGTACCCCCATTAAGTGCCCCTTTAAAGTGTGAAATAACTGGGGAGTGCTCTCGGGAAGTGAACTCCTGTCCATATGCCCTCTTAAAGGGAGTGTGTCACCAGACCTTAGCCTATAAACCCAGCCCGCAGATAGATAGGTTAGTGTCACCAGACCCAGCATATCACCCCAGCCTTGCAGATAGATAGGTTAGTGTCACCAGAACCAGCATATCATCCCAGCCTTGCAGATAGATAGGTTAGTGTTACCTGAATCAAAAAAAGTGCTTTAGCCTTTACAAATCGGTCCCTCCAAGATATTGCCATTTTTGTCAATATGCAAATGAGCTCTTTAGAACAATAAGGTTTTTTCTACTTAACTCTTTTGAGAAATGGCGATGCCCTCATTGCTCCAAAGACCTCATTTGTATATTGACAAAAACACCAATAGCTGGGCAATAGAGCAATTCACAAGGGGTGACCCTGATCTATCTATCCGGGCTGCTTTGATATGTAAGGTTCTAGTGACACACTCCCTTTAAGAGCACCAATGTAATGGTTCATTTGAATTATCCAAGACTTCAAATCACCTTTGACCTCCTTATGTGAACTAAGTAGCTTCGGGTTCTATGAAAATGACGCAGGGTTATCAGATCCATCAAGTCAAGTGCTCAGTGATCACAGGAGAGGTGAATGTCTGCAGGTGGAGTAGCTCACGGACGCCACTTACAAGTCAAAGAATGAAAAAGCCAAGTGCATTGCACTTTTTTTTTTTTCCCTTCAAAAATATGCACAGCTGTAGATTAATTGCACCTCCAGGACATTCCACCTAATCCTCCAGAACAAATTTGGTCCTTTTTTTGCTTCAAGACAGAATCTGAGCTAACAATAACTTCAGCTCATTTCGTATTCATTTTTTCAGTGTTCTAGCCATGCCAGTCCTTGGGAGTTAAACTATTTTGCAAATGCATGGCTAATGGAAAGCCTGTACCTTCCCGGAGTCTTCTACTAAAGTGTTTGTGTGGTTAAGTTCTGGAAGATTGTGTCGTATTCTGAGACTTGTTAACCTGTGAGGCCTGGAGGTGCCGATACAAAGCATGGTATGGATCATTATGAATAGATGTAGCAGAGCTCAATATAAGTCATTGGGGCACATTGGGGCTACTTGTGCCTGTATTTGGCATACATTGCACTTTCTGCCTTGCACATTATTTGGGATGCATTTGTGCCTTTTTTTATGTGGCCAAAGTGAAGATCCTTTTCAGGCTAAGGCCCTGCATCAGCGGGTAGCAGTCAAAAAGCGCTGCGAGAAAAAACCGTGGCAGGAAATCCATTGCGGTTTTTCCCGCAGCACTTTTAACAGAAAATCTGCAGACTTCCTGTTTCAATTATACCTATAGGAAAACCACCAGAATTTCCGTAGGTATAAATGACATGTTGCGACTTACAAAACTGCGACGGTTTTTGAAATCGCAGTGAGTCCGCTGTGGATATTTCTCTGAAATGTGTGGATGGGATTAGCCAGAATCCTATCCACTTTGCAGGTACTGTAAAACGCATCGTTTTTTGCTGCAGTGTTTCCGCCATGGCAAAATCATGGCGTTCACCTCCCCCCAGCCTTACCCTTTAGACTTTGGCACCTCTTTAACCACTTCTGGACTGTTACTACAGCTGGACATCCCATAGGGGAGGCTAGGGATGGTTTATTACTGTCCTGCCTTCCCAATCGCTGTGTACACAGTGCTCAATGAATATTATGTGCACATCTATGGGAGCCACCATAATGCGGCTTCCCTCTGACCCAGTGGTCTAAGTCTGCTAGTGGGCCAGGAATTCCAAGAGCCGCTGGGTCCTAGAGAACCCATATTAGCTCTAGAGTAAAGTATAGGAGGCTGCATTCCTACTGTAACTAGGTGGGTGGGGGGCACAATGTGTAAAAAAAAAAAACAAAAACAAAATAAAAAATAAATAACGTGAACCCCCCCTCTACCACACCCCTATCACAGGTTTTAGCCCCACCCCCAGCGACACAACAATAAGTCTAAAAATGACCATGCACTAAAAGTACATGGGCAGCATAAAAGAGCCCATGGGGTCAGACTGCATTAAAAAGGGATAACTGACCTTTTTAAACAAAAAGGGGCAAAATACACATAGCTTATAAAGTGGCACATGTGCACAACACTTAGGCTGAGGCCTCACGTTGCGGAAACGCAGCTTTTTTTGTTGCAGAATTTGTTGCGGTTTTTTGAGCCAAAGCCAAGAATGACAAACAAAAGGAGTGGGAAATATATAAAGAGTGCTTATACTTCTACCTTTTGCTCAATCCACTCCTGGCTTTGGCTCAAAAAACCGCAACAAAATCTGCGACAAAAAAGCTGCGTTTCCGCAACGTGGGGCCTCAGGCCTTAAAGAGGACCTTTCATGTCCTCATGCACATGCGGTTTTATATACCGCTAGAAAGCCAACAGTGCACTGAATTCAGCGCACTGTCGGCTTTCCCATTATGTCCCCCTGGGCTGGAGATATCGGTGCCGTTAGTTTCGGCGCACTGTTGGCTTTCTAGCAGTATATAAAACCGCATGTGCATCAGGATATGAAAGGTCCTCTTTAACAAGGAGGTACACCACGGTAAAACTAGTCTCAAAAAAGACACCTGCAAAAAATACGTAAAAAAAAAAGAGGAGGTAATAAATAACCCCGATAGGTATTTACAGAAACGTCTGCCTGGGAGAGGCCATCACAATGGTACACATCACAAAAAACACAATGTGAGTAAGCTGTATTACATTGGGGTACACAAGAGTTGGCTCCTTGTCCTCCCACACTTCCGGTTCCTTCAGAGGAACCACAACTTTATGCCTATATCCGTGCCTAATGAAGGGTCTTACCCGAAACGTTGCTCTTATATAACATGTTTGCATTTCTGGATATACATCATCCGTGATGACTTTGATGACGTGAATTGATGTGAAATAAAAACATTCTGTATGCAGATAAAGATAAGGTAGTGTGAACTTACCCTAAACCAGATAATACAGAACAGCATTGAATAGATATTAACATACAGCACCTTCACAACTAGCTATATGGCAGTCAGATATGCAGTTATATAGATGCGCACCTTGAACAGGTTAATTTAGGAGGGGGTTAAACCCCAGTTCTGAAGGCATATCCAGAAGTGGTGAGGAACAAAGATGGGCGAACCCCAGAAGATTTGTTTCATTCGGTGTTCGGACAAAGCAAACCCCCAGTTCAGTTTGGTCCAAACTTGTTCAGATAGGGAAATTATTATACTCTGGGGTCTCTTCAGTATAATAGGTGGAGGCCCAGGGGAGGTGACAAAAATTAAAAAAACATTTATACTCTCCTTCCGTTACCTCTTCTGAGCCTCCAGGCTGCATCTCTAGTTGTGATGTACTTGCACGCCAGTGTATGGTTGTGTCACTATATCTAGTGCAGGTTATCACATGGTCAGTCTTTTAGTACTTTCTGGAGCCCATCATGTGCAATGACTCCTTAGGGGTGGATAGTTGTGGCTATGAGTTGCACTCCAGGAGAAGTTGTTTGCTATTCCAACATGGGGCCACTCACTGACATCAAGCATTGCCCAAGTTACCCAAGGCGGGAATGGCTCCCTGTTAAATGGCCAGTCCCCGTGCCCTCAGTGACTGGGCCGGCTTGGAGGTCCGGGTAAGGAGGAAATTTAGAGGGCAGGCAAACTTGAAGATGCCGGTGGATAAATTGTAGAAGAGGGGAGAGACACAGCCGGAAATATACAGCTGCTTCTGTGAAATGGCACATCTCAAATGTACACTTGGCAGACGGTGGTGGACAACATGTGCCCTCGACAGGGGAAGCATGTTGTTCTTCGACAGAGGTTACTTATGGTTACTTTACAACTCCACGGTGTTTGTCAAACCTGTTCTGGTCTGCTGCACTACAAAGAGTTAAGAGGAAACTACAGTGAAAAGTCAGAGGTGTCACGTGTGTCCTTTCTCTGCCGATGAGAGATTCCAGGTGACTTGTAGAGATGAGCGAACCAGTTCATAAAAAGCTCATCAATTTTCCAAAAGTTTGGGTTTGTCGAACCGAAAAATTTAGGGTTTTGCCACCCACAAATGTTTATTATTAGAGATGAGCAAATCGAAGCTGCAGAAGTGGAATTCGATCCGAATTTCAGGAAATCTTCGATTCGTATGGAATCCGGATTTCCTGATGCTTCGCGTTAACAAATATTTAGTAAGGACCTTTGTGACATCTGATGGTCACATGATATTTTCTAGTGATGTGATTGGGTAGGCGTGTCTTTGCTTGTTAGCAGATCCTTCCACATGAATAAAAGTTGTCCGTGCTGCAGAGAGAGAGAGTCATGACCACGGCATCCAAGGGCTTCCGCCATTTTGATGCCCACCCCGGCTGTCTGCAAACAGGAAATAGCTGTTTATTCGCCGCGAATCGAAGAGAATCGTATCGGAAAATTCAGCGAAGTTGCCGAATCGAATTTTTGAAAACTTCGCTCATCTCTAATTATTATACTCTGGGGTCTCTTCAGACCCAAAAGTATAATAATCAGAGGGGAAGTGCAAAAAAATAATAAAACTGCTCGTACCTAACTTCTCTATCCCTATTGGCTCCCTCATGGTGTTTCTTCCCAGGAGTCTTCTAGCCTCTTCCAGCCTCTTAGGTGAAGTCAGCGGCCCAGGGTCACCACTGAGGCCTGTGATTGAACCTCACTGGTCATATGTTGACAATTAGTGGTGAACCGGGGCCGTTGACATCATCCAGGAGGTTGGAAGAAACCCGAAAAGGAAACAGCAGACACCACGAGGGAGCCTAGGAGAGGTGAAGGAAGTTGAGTATGAGTGTTTATTAATTTTCTGCATATCCCCTGGGTCTTCGCTTATTATACTCTGGGGGGTGAAGAGACGTAGGCACCTGTTTACAGAGTCAAAGTCTAGGACAAATAAAGTTTTGGTATGCATCTGTGGTGGTCTAGATTAGTGAAGGGGTAATGTCAAGATCCCAAGTGTCTAGGGAAATGGAGGGTTTAATGCCAAGATCTCTGGTTGTATAGGCCAATAAAGGGGTTAGTCTGTATCCATGGTGGTCCAGGGCACTGAAAGAATAAATGGTAGGATACCCAGTAGTCTAGGGTAATGAAATGGGTAATTTTATGACCCCTGGTGGACGACTGATGAGTTCAGTGGTTGTGGTTCATTGGTTGCTGTGACTGTAACAGGAGATTGAACACTGATCATAGAGATCAGTGCAGAGAGAGGACAGAGGGGATGGAGCAGCTGTAACTGTATACACACATTTTGGTGTGATTGGGCAGAGTGTTTCACGAGCACTCTGCCTAATCATTAAGAGGTAAGCTCAGGAAGTCTATACTTTATGTGAGTAGGAATAGCCTTTGAACTGAGTGGCCAAGTGATTTAGTGGCAGTGGGGTCTACTACCTACTCTATTTCCATGGGTAGAGGGGAAGTCACTTGTGTCACTGCTTGATCTTTCAGGAGATCATGGGTAAAGACCTGATGAAATACCTACCATGTCTGCCTTTGGAGAACTGTCAGGACCACGTTAGATTGTCTGGTGATGTTGGTTTAATCTGCTTTCATGTGATACATATGGCCACACTTTGTTTAGATTCTTGTGTCTACAGTGATGTCACATCTGGTACTCGAAGAATACTATTAGTTCCTCTCACCCTATGTAGATCTCTTATTGCTTAATGGAAGGACTTTGCCCGTCAACCAACTGACTGACTAAGCCTCTCCATATCTCTCAGTTGATCATTTGCCACCAGTTTCCTTTAGGAATTAGACCTTGATGCATGGGCTAGAATTTCAGATTCTCCAATCCACCCATCAATCTGGTCCTCCTGGCTCTGACCCATGGCTTCATGTGACCATGCTCTAGTCTGGTCCACCTGGCTCTGATCCACAGCTCTGTGTGACTTTTCAGCCCGATGCTTGGCTTAGTCACTGTCTACTCCTATTGATGTAATTTCTACTACATCAGGCTGCCAACTATTCTGGAGACCACAATCTTGGTTTCATTTTACACCAAAGTCCATACCCTTTTGAAGGAGGTAGAGGAAAACCAGGGAATCCCTTAGAGTTTATTCACACAACCAAGAATCTCAGCTGTGTGGTGCCCATGATCCATGAAAAAAATTGGACACGCTTTATTTTTTTCACGGATAGGACTCTCAGGTCCATTTTCACAGATCCAATTCACCCATTGAGGTGAATGGGTCCATGAAAAAAATGGATCCCATATGTATTTGTGAAACACATGGCCAAGAATATTCTGATATTTTGCATCACAGTCCAGCCTGTGGCAGTTGCAGCTTTAGGATGAGGCCCCACGTTGTGGAAACGCAGCTTTTATATTGCAGATTTTGCTGTATTTTTTTAAGCCAAAGCTAGGAGTGGATTGGGCAGAAGGGAAAAGTATAAGAACTTTCTATACATTTCCCATTTCTTTTAATAGCCATTCTTGGCTTTGGCTCAAAAAACTGCAACAAAATCTATAACAAAAAAAAGCTGCGTTTCCACAACGTGGGGCCTTAGCCTGAGCGAAACGCAGTAAAAAAATGCTGTGGAAAAAAAAAAATAACATTTTTTTCTGAGGCATTTTTCATTGCGTTTTTGCTGAGTTTCTCACTGCAGTTTTTCTTCCCTTATTAAACCTATAGGGAAAACGCGAGTGTTTCTGTAGATATAATTGACATGCTGTGTTTTTGAAAATGCAGCTTATACGCATAGATTTTTTTTCTGCAGTGTGTGCATGGAATTAGCCAGAATCTCATTCATTTTCCAGCTACTATGTAAAACGAATTGTGTTTTTTTTTTTTTTGCATAGCATTTTTCACAGAAAGTCCGCAGAGTATTCTGCCATGGTCAAGATGCTGCATTTTCGCAACGTGAGGCCCCGGCCTTAGCTTAAGGTCCCACTTTGCGATATGCAGGTAAACAATGCTGCATACATTTTTTTTTGTTTTTGCTGCATTTCCCTCTGCATTTTTCTTCCCCTATTAAATCTATAAGGAAAATTACTGAGATTTCACAGGAAAAATGAACACGCTGCGATTTTCAAAAGTATGTGGATAAGACTGAATGAAATCTCATTCGCTTTGCTGGTACTGCAAAACACAGCGTTTCTGTGTTTTTTAAGTAGATTTTGCTGTTTTTTGAGTCAAAACCAAGAGTGTCTACAAAATTTTTTATGATATTGCTAAATCTGGTCTTGGCTTTGTCTCAAAAAATGCCGCAACATTTGCAACAAAAAAAATTCAGCATTTCCGCAACGTCTGGCCTCAGACTCAAGGATCCACTATCTAAGTCAAGATATGTAACATAATATTAATATTTTTTCTCTACTATGGTCTAATTTATTGGCAACGCCAGCAATGATGTGTCCTCCACGAGTTGACAACCTCAACAGTTCTGTAAAATGGTGCCCAAAAGGTTGTCAAACTTTTCTATTTTGAAACAGATCTCATGGAAAAGCAGAGGACGTGACAGACTCTAGAAGTAGATGACGTAACACTAACATTTTAAATTTTTTTTTTTTTTTTGGTTCAAATTCTCTGGTTGATGTTCAATACAACTAAAGCAGGACACGATACCGATGGCACAAATACCAGTTGGTTTCAGTACTAGACTGCTGTAGTATCCATATAGTAGTCATAGACAGGGCTCGGTTGTTGCTCTGTCCCACTTTATTGAGGTCTTCTCCAAGCTGCATATATTACCGCGCTTCATGGAGAGGACTAAATCTTTTTGACATACGGATCAATAGATCTCTGAGCTGTTCTATTTAGTCAGTGGTTTTCCAGGACACGTTGCGTAGAGCTACTGGGATGGATGGTTGGGCAGGCACTTAAGCCACAGTATGGGTGACTTCAGTTCCATTAGGAAGCTCTGTATGTTTTTAATGAAACTGAACGTTGATGAGTTCATGTCAAGTGTTTTCGTGACACGGTTACGTTTTTTTGAAAATTACCGACACGTACCCGAGCGAAATTTCATTTTAATCTCAACAGGTGACCTGGAATTTAATCTTTCTACTTGCATTAAGATAAGACTAAATGAAATTCACTTGATTAACAGGGAAATGGTAAAGACAAGCGTAAAAAGGCATGTGGATAGCACAATGAGATATGATTTTTTTTCCCATATACATACATGTCCCTAAAATTGGAACACGTCAATATGAGTAAATGGAAAGATGAAGCGATATCTACAGAGTATGGTAGTGTAATGTACTCACCTCGCCAAGATCCAGGGTTGCCTCGTGGCTCTACACGTCCCCACTTCAATGAAACTTACTAGATTGGCACAGGATGTGGTGAGAGGCGCCATATTAGGATATCTCCTCACAGCCTCAGTGCTAGTTATAGGCATTTTCTACCTAGTTAGGCCAGTATCTATTTTGTTATATGCCTAAAATTCTTATATCAACCCTGCACGTATTGCTACTCTCTTTTGCTATTCTCTATGTAGTGGGCTCCAATGGAATGGCTTTGGTGTGGCATTGGCTGGAATTATGACCAAAGATGGCGACTGGTCTTTTCTGGTTCTGTCACAGCCTGGTTACTAGATTAACTACACTTACTAATGATCACAAGAATGGGTAGTCCGCAAGTGCCTTATTCAAATACAGTAGTGGTATGTATGCTTGCCCAATGATCCATTCCCTTCTATGGAATTTCCGGGTAGGCGGTGCCATAGATGTGAATGAAGCAATGGTCAAGCATGGGCACCACCTCTCTCTTTATATGGGGCCATATTAAAAATGTTGTTACACTGGCCTCAGGGCTAGCTTTAGGTACTTTCTACATAGTTAGGCTACTTGATAGTTTGCGATATATGTGAAATTCTGATATTGACCCAGCTCGTACGACTACTATTGCTCTTCCCTAATCAGCTCTCCCGTGGCGCAGCTGTAGTGCTACAGGCAGCCTGTAAAAAGAAGCATAGGCATTTTACAATACATTGCAATACATTAGCATTGCAGTGTATTGTATTAGTGATCAAACCCTGCGGGGTTCAAGACCCATAGGGGGTTCAAAAGTAAAATAAATAAATAAAATTTTTAATCCCCCCCTTTTCCTAGATCACATATAAAAATAAATAAAGTAAAATGCACACACATTAGGTATCCCTGACTCTAGGTTCACACCTGCATTTGGGTTTCCATTCTTCAGGTCCAAAAAATGGAAACTCAATCCGCTTAAAAAGCAGTTACCCGAGGAAACCTGCGAACCCCATAGACTATAATGGGGTCCATTGAGTTTCCGCCAGAAAAATGAGGAGAGAAAAGACCTAGCCTGAGTCTGAAAATGCCTGGGCAACAAATAAAAAATATTTTTCCCTTATAATGAACGCAGTAGCATGAAAAAAAAAATCAAAAGTGCCAAATCGGTGTTTTTGGCCATTTCACCTCTCATAAAAATTTGAATAAAAGCAATCAAAACATCAGACCTTCTCCAAAATGGTACAGAATCATACATAATATTAAATGGTACCATTATAAAGTACAGATTATCCTGCAAAAGTTAAGCCCTCATACAGAAAAGTGAAAAAATTATGTCTTTGAGAAGTCGGGGGAGGAATAAACGAAAATTGAAAAATGGAACGAGTTAAAAAGCATAGATAGGGTTGGATACAATCCTAGGAGCCCTCAGAGTAACATATCAGGGCAATTGTAGTCAAATTTATTTGGACCAAATCAAATCTGATGCGTTTTGACCAAATCAGACCCGAAATGATTTTTGGGAAATTCACTCATCGGGATTTTGCTTCCTAATGTTTTTTTTTTTTCTTGTAGTGGAAGCTCAAGGACATATTTCTGGTAACTTTTTTGATTTAAGAATTTTTGGGTAGTTTTTTTTTAATTTCATGTTAAAAAATTTTTTTTCGATGGGATTCAAGGCTAATTCCATAGATCAAACTGTATTATGGCGCAAATATAGTGTACGTAGTAAAATGTATTCATCTTCACTCCCACCATTGTCGCACATCATAAGGGGTTAATCTACAAATGAGCACCCGGTGGGCATGTCACGTTTCGCTTCCTATCCATTTTATTATGTAGATTCCCTGGAGCTTCTGCCTGCTGCATTAAACATCTTATACATCACAGTCGGGGAAAAAAAAATGCAGAATCAGTGGCCCACTTAGTTAAGTTAAAAGAAATCCAGAGAAATATACCACAATATTGGATTTTTTACGTATTGTATCTGATTTGTAAGTTTATCCCAGATGCTATTAAAATAATCACTCGGGCCCAAAACAATTAACACCCGAACACTAGAGGAGTCTTCCAAGCTACTCTGGGGGGCTCGATGGAACAATTTTTTCTTGTTTTCTAGAAAAAAAAAAAAAACTTAGTCTCAGGAATCGTCAATGTAGTCAGAAGGAGGAATAATTATTCAATAATATATAAAAGGAGACGAAGAAGGCCGGGAGCGACGGCAAGAGAAGAAGTTCAGGCCCTAAAAGTTTGATTACAGAATATCTCCTTAATATGCCAATGAATATTGAGTACTAGCCGACACAGAAATCTGAGATACGCCTATCTATCATAGTCTGAAGTAATGTTTTCACCAATTGCCACTACTAAAGTGGCTTTTCTGTGGGGTTGGACTAAGTGGGCTAGCCTTCACTCCCCATAGGGATCAAAGAGACTTAATCATCCATGACCATGTCACCAGTTCACAAGTTGTCCTTTCTTGGTTGACTTTTCGTAGGTATCAAAGGGGTTATCCTCCTTTGGAATAGTGATGGCCTATTCTATAGGATAGGTCATCAATATTAGATCTTCAGGGGTCTGACAGCCAGGACTCCTGCAGATCAGCAGTTCTTAGACAATATTTACCTGTTAGAGGCTCAATTGCCTTACAATGTGTAGTGGTGAGTTTAGGTACTGCAGTGTTGTCCCATAGACTTCAATAAGATACCACTGCAGTACCTAAATCCACCACTACACATTGCATGGCGGTTCAGCAGCATGACTCTAAGCATGTAGGCATTACCGGGAGCCACGCTGTACCAGAACATTCAATTAATATTAGAGGGGGTTAGGGCATCAATATTTCAATCGGTGATAACCCCTTTAACCACTGTATAACAAGAACACTCTACAAGTCCCTTTTCAGATATGTTCTGTCCAAGTCTTCTAGCCCTCACAACTTGTCCCTTGTAAAAGTTGCTAACGCTTGCCCATCAACTTCAACATTTGACTGTTTATTTATTGCCTAATTTTTATATAATACACTTATATAAGTAACTATAATATATATATATATATATATATATATATATATATATATATATATATACAGTACAGACCAAAAGTTTGGACACACCTTCTCCTTCCAAGAGTTTTCTGTATTTTCATGACTATAAAAATTGTAGATTCACACTGAAGGCATCAAAACTATGAATTAACACGTGGGATTATATACTTAACAAAAAAGTGTGAAACAACTGAAAATATGTCTTATATTCTAGGTTCTTCAAAGTAGCCACCTTTTGCTTTGATTACTGCTTTGCACACTCTTGGCATTCTCTTGATGAGCTTCAAGAGGTAGTCACCTGAAATGGTTTTCACTTCACAGGTGTGCCCTGTCAGGTTTAATAAGTGGGATTTCTTGCCTTATAAATGGGGTTGGGACCATCAGTTGTGTTGTTCAGAAGTCAGGTGGATACACAGCTGATAGTCCTACTGAATGGAGTGTTAGAATTTGTATTATGGCAAGAAAAAAGTAGCTAAGTAAAGAAAAACGAGTGGCCATCATTACTTTAAGAAATGAAGGTCAGTCAGTCCGAAAAATTGGGAAAACTTTGAAAGTGACCCCAAGTGCAGTGGCCCAAACCATCAAGCGCTACAAAGAAACTGGCTCACATGAGGACCGCCCCAGGAAAGGAAGACCAAGAGTCACCTCTGCTGCGGAGGATAAGTTCATCCGAGTCACCAGCCTCAGAAATCGCAGGTTAACAGCAGCTCAGATTAGAGACCAGGTCAATGCCACACAGAGTTCGAGCAGCAGACACATCTCTACAACTGTTAAGAGGAGACTGTGTGCAGCAGGCCTTCATGGTAAAATAGCTGCTAGGAAAACACTGCTAAGGACAGGCAACAAGCAGAAGAGATTTGTTTGGGCTAAAGAACACAAGGAATGGTCATTAGACCTGTGGAAATCTGTGCTTTGGTCTGATGAGTCCAAATTTGAGATCTTTGGTTCCAACCACCGTGTCTTTGTGCGACGCAGAAAAGGTGAACGAATGGACTCTACATGCCTGGTTCCCACCGTGAAGCATGGAGGAGGAGGTGTGATGGTGTGGGGGTGCTTTGCTGGTGACACTGTTGGGGATTTATTCAAAATTGAAGGAATACTGAACCAGCATGGTTACCACAGCATCTTGCAGCAGCATGCTATTCCATCCGGTTTGCGTTTACTTGGACCATCATTTATTTTTCAACAGGACAATGACCCCAAACACACCTCCAGACTGTGTAAGGGCTATTTGACCAAGAAGGAGAGTGATGGGGTGCTACGCCAGATGACCTGGCCTCCACAGTCACCTGACCTGAACCCAATCGAGATGGTTTGGGGTGAGCTGGACCGCACACAGTCTCCTCTTAACAGTTGTTGTAGAGATGTGTCTGCTGCTAGAACTCTGTGTGGCATTGACCAGGTCTCTAGTCTGAGCTGCTGTTAACCTGCGATTTCTGAGGCTGGTGACTCGGATGAACTTATCCTCCGCAGCAGAGGTGACTCTTGGTCTTCCTTTCCTGGGGCGGTCCTCATGTGAGCCAGTTTCTTTGTAGCGCTTGATGGTTTTGGCCACTGCACTTGGGGTCACTTTCAAAGTTTTCCCAATTTTTCGGACTGACTGACCTTCATTTCTTAAAGTAATGATGGCCACTCGTTTTTCTTTACTTAGCTGCTTTTTTCTTGCCATAATACAAATTCTAACACTCCATTCAGTAGGACTATCAGCTGTGTATCCACCTGACTTCTGAACAACACAACTGATGGTCCCAACCCCATTTATAAGGCAAGAAATCCCACTTATTAAACCTGACAGGGCACACCTGTGAAGTCAAAACCATTTCAGGTGACTACCTCTTGAAGCTCATCAAGAGAATGCCAAGAGTATGCAAAGCAGTAATCAAAGCAAAAGGTGGCTACTTTGAAGAACCTAGAATATAAGACATATTTTCAGTTGTTTCACACTTTTTTGTTAAGTATATAATTCCACATGTGTTAATTCATAGTTTTGATGCCTTCAGTGTGAATCTGAAATTTTTATAGTCATGAAAATACAGAACACTCTTGGAATGAGAAGGTGTGTCCAAACTTTTGGTCTGTACTGTATATATATATATATATATATATATATTTATTAAATTTTTTTTCAAAAAATTATGCATAACATTGTTTTACAATTGTTACTATTTAATTTATACTTTTTTTGTATAATGATTTATATTATTATTTTTAATGAATATATTCTTTTGGTATTTTATATTTAAATAAATAATTAAAATTACTAAAATATTTTACCTGTTCTAATAATTATTCAATTTTTTTTTTTTTTTTTTTACTAGTATATTATTTTATTTATTATAGTTTTTGAAAATGTATTAGTACCATTATGTTTTTTTATATATAAATTTATTTGGTTAAAGTTTTACTTTACAATTTTATTTCTTTTTTATATTTATTTTTTAATATAATATTATTTCTTACAAATACATTTTCTTCATGAAACAATTCCCACATCCTGAGTGATTTTAGTAGGGCAGAGAACCCACTTCTTGTCTTCTGGAGGCCTCTGTGCTGCTGTGTGGAATGCTACCATAGCACATTAATAGATTCATAGCAGCTATTTCTTGCATGGCCCAGTGGATGTTGCACAAGTTAATAGGATGGGTGAAATTCCCTCTGTTACGCTCACTTTCTTTGTGTACAATTCATGCTGTGAAGCCATCTGTCTGGGACTGACAGGAAATTTCACTAAATACATTTGAGGTCAATCAGATGCCGAGAACCACAAAGTCTTCAGAACTGGAACTTTTTTTCTTGACACGTGTAACAACATCTGCAGCCGTGTATATTTGTACTTACTTGTATGTATACATGTAAACTAAACCAATAATAGCATATCGGATTCACATACACAAATAGCCTAATAATCCAGCGGGCGTGTGACATAGTCCAGCATTCTCCAAATTACCAAATTGGTCATAAAACGTAATAGTAAGGTGGCCCATACGCTTTAGCTTGCTGCCTTAAACCGACAGGTATTGCTCCTCCTTATTGGCTTTGGAGGATACGTCATAGATTTACCATTCACTTGTCCTGGCCAGTTAGAAACTATAAAGTCGCATTCACAGGACTGAGTCTCAGCCGTGAAACTCGGTCCGTGTGTTGGCTGGATTTACCAGCCTGTACCTTATACCGGGAGAAGAACTCCTAGCATCATAGCTATCTATACTGTTAGGAGTCCCTGCATAAAGTGCAGGCTGGTAAATCCATCTTTCACAGCTGAAACTCGGTGAATGCGTCCCAAGGGTGGATCCACATGTGATGTAACAGTATGTCTAGTTGTTTTTTCCACTAAACCTCCCACACTTCTTGGGGCTGTGCAGTAGAGATGAATGAATCAGTTCCTTGAATCTTCCAAAAGTTTCAGCTTCGACCATAACCAGAAACCTTTGGGGTTATATTTTAGGGCTTCTTCTCTTCTATAATAAGTAGAGGCCCATGGGAGATGTGGAAAGATAATAAACTTTAATACTCACCTTCCCTTACCTATCTTGGGCTCCCTTGTGGTCCTCTGTGGTTGTCTTCTGGCCTCCTGGGTGTCATGAGCCCCAGGGGACTGCTGAGGCCTTTGACTAGGGCTCAGTGGTCACATGAGGCATGCCAATGTCGTTTTAATGATGTTGACGTGCCTCAGGCCTTAGTGGTCCCGCAGGAGCCGTGATGTCAACCAGGGGGCCAGAAGAGGACTAAAGAAGACCCTGAGGAAGCACTGGACACTGCAAGGGAGCCTGGAAGAGGTGAGAGAAGGTGATTATAAGTGTTTATTATGTTTCCACACCTCCCTTGGGCCTCCACTTTTCACACTCTAGGGTCTGAAAGACCCCAGACTATCATAATACAACTTCTGGTTCGGGCCTGGCAAGCCTTGCTAATATTTGTGAAATTAATATTGCAGGGTTCTCCCATCTCTACAGCAGTGCAACAATGAGGGGGCCTGCGCTATTAATACACTCCAGGCTGATGGTGGTTGGGATGTCCTTGATGGTGTGGTGCAAGGATGAGACAGGAGGCTTGAGTGATAAAAAAAAAATATCACTCTTTCAATTCTTTATTTGTTTCAAAGTGGAACAACTTCCACAAAGGAGGTACACAATCTTATATCCAATCTTCCAAAATGGAGGCACAATTTCTTATAGTAAGTTGTCAGGTCCCAAATGCCTCCCAAACCAACAATTGTGCCATGTGCAGGTCTTTCATCTGAGTAGAAACATACCATGTGCCAACAAACTAATGAAGCAATGCAGAGATTATATATATATATATATATATATATTTATATATATATATTTAAATTAATATGCAAATCAGCCTGAAAATGCACTGGAGGCGGGGCCTGATGTGCCTACAGACAGTTACAAATGCTTTGGCTCTGCTTTTGAAATGGTCCCCTATGTCCCCCGATTGACATTTTAGGCCTTGGTCAGCATCAGTGGTTGTCTGTAGACAAATCTGGCAAATTAGAGCTCTCTCCCAGTGCACTTACAATCAGATTTGCCTTAAAAAGATGATTTTTTTTCTCTGCATTGCTTCAGCACATTGTGGCCACAGGTATGTTTCTGCTCCTATATGTCCCTACTATTGATTTGGGGGCCATTTTGATTTTGACATACTCCCTTTAAGGGTTTTCTGGTCTGGAACAATGGTTCTAAAGATCTACCTCTAAAAGGTCAGAAATTCTTGGTCCTTGCCCAAAGTGAGCATTAAACTGTGGAATGAAAGCCCAAGTGCAGCACTGAAGCTGTAAGTAGTGAAGGCCTAGTCCAAAGCTGGGAGGCCTTGTCTGAAATTCTCCTCATGCACTAAATCCTGTACACACAAATGACAAAAGGGCCATTGTAAACAGTTTTTTTTTAATGTGTGATATTTTATACACTGTTTTATACATGTTTTGCACTTTCCCAGGTTTATGCTGGTTACTCAGGAGTTAAATAAACCATTTTTATGCTGCTGTGTAAACAGGAGTGATTCCTGATCTGAGGTTTCTATTTCTAGAAAGTGGGATCAGTTTAGTCAATGCTAGGTTACCGCAGCCTTTAGTGAAGGTTTGGGTTGGGTTTTCAGTTAGTCTTCTGTTGCTTCAGTTGCGGGCACTAGATTGTGAGCACCTTCAGCTTTCCAAGTTAGTTAGTGGTAGTTAGGGCTATAACAGACAGTCCCATGTCACTGAACCCTTCTTGTAAGTACTTGTAACCAGTCATCTCCACTCTTGTACTAGTGAGGAAACCAAAGAGATCACAGCCAAAACGTGTCCTACATTTCCCCAAGAGTGGTTGAAAAGAGAGGATCAGGCCCCAGGTGTCATCTCAGATCGCCATGGTGGAAAGGGTCAGAGGACTAGAGGAGGGAATGAAGGGCAGACGCTGCTCTGGTCTATGTTTGTAATGTGGCCAATAGGTGGACTTGCTTGCTGTAAGCGAATGCACCTTCATGTTGTGACTGGAAGAAACTACCATGTAAACTGAGTCTGTTTAACCGCCGGTTCTTCATTCACACCCACCATCAAGGACACCTTGAAATTCCACCACAAAGGAGATATACCACAGGGAGTGCCCCAGGAGACCCTTTAACATCACCCAAGTGAAACCTCTTTATCATGTACCCTAGGGCCTGTAAGAGGCAGCAAAAGCCACCTTGACCAGAGAAAGACCAAGCATCCACCATCTTCGGCCTCCTGCACCCATGCCCTCTCCAGCCCCTGACCACTGAACAAGTATGAGGGGCGTTTAAATATACTAGGCCAACCCCCTGCTAGTATATTTTAGGAACATACTACCAAGCGTTAAAGGGACCTATCACCCCTGCTCCAGTCACAGATAGACTAGCCCTGCAAATAAAAGGTACAAACAACATTTTGCAACAAAAAATACAGATACTCTGCAAACTTCAGTATGATGGATAGTGCCTTGGCTGAAAATATAAAAATATACGTAAAACATTATATAAATTCATTAACTTTTTCCCAGTAGTGCTCAACTAGTGCTCTAATTGAGACACTACAACAGTGGATGAGCTGTGTCCATCACCTATTATGAATGGTGGTCCCTATGTTAGGTATACAAAGAGGATAATGGTTAGTGTAATCCTGCTAGTAATGATAATGAGATGACTTCTGAAAACTGATCTCTATAGAACAGGAACCGTCAGTTGATATTTTTCTATAGTAAAAATATCGACAGACGTAAATTTTAAAAATTCTGAAAAATTAATAAATGATAAAAATTCAGCAAAATTAAAAAAAAAATTGAAAAGGGTAATTTTGTGAAGACACATTAAGGGCGTAGAACTTACAATCCACGAGACTCTCTTGCACATTTTAGCCAAATTCATCAGTGACCGAGCAGATCCAGTTGGATGTTGTTACACACACACACAAAAATTACAATTTTGGCTAAAAGGAGAACATTCCTGCCTCTGTCGTATGCTGCTCTTACATAGGACACATATTCAGAGGACTTTAAGACAAGATCTTCAGTAGGAATATGAAATGTACGGAGCCATGGCAGTGTTAGACTTTGAGGTGATAATCCTACCGGGGTTGTAAATTCACTTCAGAATCTTGTATCCTCAAACCAAAACCACATTTCCCTGGCATAAAGTAAAATACAAACATAGCAGAGGAGAGACGGCATAATAAAGTGAATGCGGGCGGGAAATGAAGTGTGAACATGTCTATAAGCAGCTCTTGATGGATGGACAGTGGCTACGATCTGATCTATTGACATTTTTAACCCTAACCCTTGATGGACAAGTCTTGTGACTGGTCACCCATTATCGACTATGTCAACTAACACATGGGGAAAAAAAAAACACCAAAAATTCTTTTAAAAAATATTTTTTAACAAAAACAAAAAAAGTGTATACTCATATAGAACAGAGAACATGAACCTTCCTGCATCCTGTAATGTACATTGGACATTTTTAATTTATTGGGGTATTGTTAGTATTTCATTACACCCATGGCACGCCGAGGAGGGGATGTTAGTGCAAAATTTATTTCAGCCGCACCTTAGAATAACCCTAAAATAATTTCCTCAGTCCCACCATTAGGGACTACAACCGTTACAGTGGGGAAAAAAGTATTTAGTCAGCCACCAATTGTGCAAGTTCTCCCACTTAAAAAGATGAGGCCGGTCTGTAATTGTCATCATAGGTAGACCTCAACTATGAGAGACAAAATGAGAAAACAAATCCAGAAAATCACATTGTCTGATTTTTTAAGAATTTATTTGCAAATTATGGTGGAAAATAAGTATTTGGTCACCTACAAAGAAGCAAGATTTCTGGTTCTCACAGACCTGAAACTTCTTCTTTAAGAGGCTCCTCTGTCCTCCACTCATTACCTGTAGTAATGGCTCCTGTTTGACATTGTTATCAGTATAAAAGACACCTGTCCACAACCTCAAACAGTCACACTCCAAACTCCACTATGGTGAAGACCAAAGAGCTGTGGAAGGACACCAGAAACAAAATTGTAAACCTGCACCAGGCTGGGAAGACTGAATCTGCAATAGGCAAGCAGCTTGGTGTGAAGAAATCAACTGTGGGAGCAATAATTAGAAAATGGAAGACATACAAGACCACTGATAATCTCCCTCCATCAGGGGCTCCACGCAAGATCTTACCCTGTGGGGTCAAAGTGATCACAAGAACGGTGAGCAAAATTCCCAGAACCACACGGGGGGACCTAGTGAATGACCTGCAGAAAGCTGGGACTAACGTAACAAAGGCTACCGTCAGTAACACACTACGCCGCCAGGGACTCAGATCCTGCAGTGCCAGACGTGTCCCCCTGCTTAAGCCAGTACATATCCGGGCCCGTCTGAAGTTTGCTAGAGAGCATTTGGATGTTCCAGAAGAGTATTGGGAGAATGTCATATGGTCAGATGAAACCAAAGTAGAACTGTTTGGTAGAAACACAACTCATCGTGTTTGGAGGAGAGTGAATGCTGAGTTGCATCCAAAGAACACCATACCTACTGTGAAGCATGGGGGTGGCTACATCATGCTTTGGGGCTGGTTCTCTGCAAAGGGACCAGGACGACTGATCCGTGTACATGAAAGAATGAATGGGGCCATGTATCGTGAGATTTTGAGTGCAAACCTCCTTCCATCAGCAAGGGCATTGAAGATGAAACGTGGCTGGGTCTTTCAGCATGACAATGATGCCAAGCACACCTCCAGGGCAACGAAGGAGCGGCTTCGTAAGAAGCATTTCAAGGTCCTGGAGTGGCCTAGCCAGTCTCCAGATCTCAACCCCATAGAAAACCTTTGGAGAGAGTTGAAAGTCCGTGTTGCCCAGCGACAGCCCCAAAACATCCCTGCTCTAGAGGAGATCTGCATGGAGGAATGGGCCAACATACCAGCAACAGTGTGTGCCAACCTTGTGAAGACTTACAGAAAACGTTTGACCTCTGTCATTGCCAACAAAGGATATATAACAAAGTATTGAGATGAACTTTTGTTATTGACCAAATACTTATTTTCCACCATAATTTGCAAATAAATTCTTAAAAAATCAGACAATGTGATTTTCTGGATTAGTTTTCTCATTTTGTCTCCCATAGTTGAGGTCTACCTATGATGACAATTACAGGCTGACCTCATCTTTTTAAGTGGGAGAACTTGCACAATTGGTGGCTGACTAAATACTTTTTTTCCCCCACTGTATATATTTTTGATACAGCTTATTTTGAGTCTTAAAGGGGTACTCTAGGTTCAAATTTAATTTTCATGAGTGGTCTTCACTGCTGTTTTGGCTACCCACAAAACTAAGTTTTGAGCATAACCTGTGCTCTGGGTTTCTAGAATCTTTCCCCACCATTCCTATGATTACTTGTGCTGGCTTCTCATGACACATCCTTTCCTAGCCCACTTCACCTCCCTTTAACCTCCTATGTCCACCCAACCACACCATGTAGCTGACGTCATTTGTGATATCCCAACCAGAAATTAGAGATTGGTGAAATGGTGTGTTAGAAGCCAGATTTGTTATGCATTTTTCATAAATATTGGGTTCAACCAAACCCAAACCTTTGGAAGTTTGTCTCACACAAATCCAGTAAATGGACTCAGTAAATCCAGTAAATGGTGGCCAAATGTCCGCCATTTTGCTGCTCATTTTAGAGTGCAGCAAAGCATAGCTGACATCATCACGCTTTGACACTATAGTGTCATTATATTTGCTGTAGCTTCGAAGCATGATGACGTCACTGCCCCTCACGAGAACACAATGCGACAACAAAGTGGGTTATCTCTGATCCGAGCCTTAGTATAGCTGTTCTATACTTCAGTGTCCACACCATTGCTGAAGCTTTGTCCACACATTTATGAAGCTTGGCGCTACCTAACTAGTGGTTGCACTATATGTATGAAGCATTGTGAGAAGGGGTGAAGCACTGGTGACCTGTGGTTCTTCTCATCTCCCATCATTGAACATATGTGACATTGACATATGACTAGAGATGAGTGAAACAGTTCAAAACAAACCAGATTTGTTGCAAATTTTCCAAAAATCGTGCGCGCGGCCAAACCTGAGATTTTTGTGGTTCACCACTCACAAATTATACTTTAAAGACCCCATAGTATAAGTGAAGGCCCAGCAGAGGGGCAGAAACATAATAAACACCTTCACCACACCTTTCCTGGGATCCCTCGTGGCCTCCATTGTTCCATCATGCTCATCATCCAAGCTCTTCCAGCCCCCTGGGTCACATCACAGGCCCTGGGGGTCCAGTGGGGCCTACGATTGCCTTTAGCAGTCATGTGGGTGGTGCCAAAGTCATGAAGCTTGCGTCAAGTCCATCACTTATTTTCCCCAAAATATCTAGTTTCTTAAGGCTATGTTCACATCTGCGCTGGAGTCTTCTTTGGAGACTCCATCACAGTGTCTGCCGAAAATCAGTGGAGGAAAGAGTCGTGCATTTAGGACTTTTTACTTCTCCGGTTTCAGGTTAAAAATGATAGACACCTGGTGGGCCCTATTATAGTCAATTATAGTGGTCCGCCTCTCCATTGTTCGGGCCCTCGACAGTCCTAAACAACGGAGTAGCGACGCTAGTGTGAACCTAGCATAACTTATCTTGGTGGAAGCAGGATGACCAAAAATACTGCTGCCAATCTAAGCTCCGCCTCTTACTCTAAGCCTCACCCCTCCTTTGGTCCACAGGAAGGTATTATGAGGGTCTTATGCACTAGACTCGTACAAGTGTTGCAGAAAATGTTGCAGAAGAACAAGTACACACATAATGACTTTCTATTTTTCTCCTTTATTTTTGGGGAAACTGCCCCTTTAAGACTCACATCCCAATGTGAATGTACCGTGCCCAGGACCAGCAGAGTTATATATGTATATGCATCAAGGCACTGGACTAAGGTCTGAGCAGAAAGCAAGAATTCAATTCTATTTAATCCTGGATTTCTCTCATATTAATCTAACACATTACATAGAGCACAGAACACAAGCTGACATCAAATCTTGTTAGACCACGGTCAGTGGGGAAAATACCAATATGTCAAAAAAGTATTTTCGGCAGGGGTCATCTATTTGAATCTAATAAACCCAGGTATTTCTACAGATCTCTACTTGCAATATGTCATGTTGAATTACATCTTGTCATGTGACACGTGCGCACCCCCTGACCCGTGTAACACAATTGGAAATGATGCAGGCATTTGGAGAAGCACATCCTAATATTATACACAGCAGAGATGTACTGCATGCTTATAGAAGGCTGGGTCCATAAAAACTATACGTGAAGAGAAAATGATAGATAAAATGGATAGATAGATAGATAGATAGATAGATAGATATTAGATAGATACTGTAGATAGATAGATAGATATGAGATAGATAGATAGATAGATAGATAGATATTAGATAGATACTGTAGATAGATAGATAGATAGATATGAGATAGATAGATAGATATGACGTAGATAGATAGATAGACAGACAGATAGATAGATAGATAGATAGATAGATAGATAGACAGAGATGTACTGCATGCTTATAGAAGGCTGGGTCCATAAAAACTATATGTGAAGAGAAAATGATAGTTAAGATGGATATAGGATAGATAGATAGATAGATAGATAGATAGATAGATAGATAGATACTGCATGCTTATTGAAGGCTGGGTCCATAAAAACTATACGTGAAGAATAAATGATCGATAAGATGGATGGATGGATGGATAGATAGATAGATAGATAGATAGATAGATAGATAAATATTACATAGATGATAGATAGATAGATAGATAGTCAGATAGATAGATAGATGATAGATAGATAGATAGATAGATAGATAGATAGATAGATAGATACTGCATGCTTTTAGAAGGCGGGTCCATAAAAAATATACGTGAAGAGAAAATGATAAATAAAAATGGATAGATAGATAGTAGATAGAAACAGGAGATAGATATGAGATACAAACAGAGACAAATAGATAAATATAAAGATAGATAGGAGGCAGATAGAGAGATAGATAGATAGATAGATAGATAGATAGATAGATAGATAGATCGATAGACAAAAAACGCAGGTGTGGTGTGGTTAGAGAGGGCATAAAAGTACCTTCCCCACTGCACTACACAAGTGCTCTCAGAGGCTACATTTGGGTAGTGTACCTCTTGGTAAGATCGTTGAATGCTTGACAAGCCTTTAAGATGCACTGGGAGACATTTTGCCCAGATGAGAGACTTTGAGAAGAGGAGAATCCTTGGACTAAGAGAAGGAGGATGGTTGTTTAATGGATTACCCGCTATCTAGGCCGTTCTGACCTAGCTGTTAGGAGATGTTGAGAGCAGTGGTTATGTGAAGACACACAAACATGGTGAACAGACTCAGACAGAGCACCAGGAGTAAGAATCATAGCCGCCGAGAAGTGCAAGCAGCTTGCACAGTTTCCTTGTCCGCCATCCAGACACAGGTGGCGTCTTCATTATACTTCCCTGTCTCTGCCCGGACCTTTTCCAGGTGCTTAGCAGAAGGTAATCTGGTATCACAGCACCCATTATGTGCCTTGCCATTGACAGCTATTCACTGTTGTCCTCATTTGCAGTGGTGTCGTAAATAAGAAACCTGGACTGTATTGTCGTTAGCAACAAATCCAGGTTCTGTTTGGGATCCACCAGTCAGGTTGGACTATGGAGGTCTGGTGGTGAACGATTCAATCCTACCTTTGCTGTGGAGCAACACCTTGTCCCAACAGGTGTGATGGTCTGGGGAGCCATCAGAAATATGACAGTTGGTCACACCTAGTAGTGATACGAGGAACATTGACAGCGCATCGATATGTGTGGGCACTTGTTGCCCCACATGGCAGTGTGGACAACTGGCATTTTTCAGCAGGATAATACTCACCCACACATAGCAAAGTGTCTCCACCAGATTACAACACTTCCTTGGCCTGCCCGGTTAACAGATTTGTTGCCAGTTGAACAATTACGGAACCAGCTGGAATCACAACTTTGGCAACCTACGCTTGTGCAGGATCTACTAGGCCCAGTTGAAATATTTGTAGACAAATGTGTCACAGGATAGCATATGGAACCTATATAGCTCTATGTCCACCCACATCTCATCTAGTAAACACGCTTGAGACCCAACAGGGTCCTAGATCCTCCACCCAATTGTACAACCTTCTCCTTTAGCTCTAATATTGCAATCACTTCCATATACCATCATTACATTCACACTAAGCAAGCTTCATTCCATGCCAACAACCTTGGTGTGGTATTTTTTGTCAAGTGTAGATATATAGAGAGATAGACAAATAGACCTCCAAAAAAGTAGTCAGCACTTCAGTAGAAAACATAAGGGGACTTTATTAGCCCAGAGTTTGAGGTTTCAATCTACAGAGGAAGTGTCATGATGTGGGCGTCGGGGCCCAATTACAGGTTGTAGAGGCCACCCGGGGCCTGTTATATTACCCAGGATGCCAGAAGAGGCCAGAAAAAGACCCCAAGGGAACACACGAGTATGTGTCTCATATGTGTCTGCAGCTCCCTTGAACCTCAATATATTATACTCTGAGGTGGAAGAGACCCAGAGTATAATAGTGATTCAACGTCAAAAGCTTCTCCCCAACATTTAGTGATATGCTTTTGGTTCGTCCGTCTCTAGCTGTCAGCTTTGGACAATCCATCTCCAGCAATCTGCTCTAATTTAAGGGAAACCCAGCAGCAGGTGTTCAATTCTTCTGCAGCACCCCCACAGGAGAAATGAAGCACTACATCGTTCTCATTGAAACCACTGCCTGTGTAATGCAAACATGTATTTAGTCCTCCAGCAAGATGGAGGCGCTCTTTGAAGCTGTTCTGACTAACAGACAGGAGTTATGAATGACAGACCTTCTGTTAAGATAACAAGAATGGTTCCAACATTTTTTTGGGTGTAAAATACTTGCAAATTGGTGATTTATGAGTTTATTTTTACATGTGTCATTTTGGCACCAGCCTCACTACTTTCCTGAAAGTAGGTGTGCCAGGGTCTGTGTAGGTCCTTGGGCGTCAGAGCCTCAGTGAGTCTCATGCGAAAGGAATGTTTTCCTCTTAAAAGCAAAAAACACCTGAAATTGGGTAATTTTTGCTGCGGCGGCCTCCTGAAATGCTGAAGGTCTTTACATTGCAATGATTGAAAACGGCAAGTAAAAGCTGCAGCTATAACTGACATGCCCCTACACATATTATGGTCCCTTATACCTCCATACAGAATAACGTCCCCTTTAACCCCCACAGTATAATGTCCTCCTTATGTACCCATACAGTACAATGGTCCTTTATACCTCCAGACAGTACAATAGCCTCAATATACCCCCATATAATGCCACCATGCAGTACAATAGCCCCATTATGCTCACATACAGTACAATGCACCCATATAATGGTGCATTATACCCCCATACCGCATGCTCTTAGTCTCCTATATTGGCCTGTTATGTCACCATATAGTACAATGCCATCTAATGACCCGGTATAATGGCCCCTTATGTCCCCATATAGTCCAATGCCCCCATATAATTGACCCTTATGCCACCATACCGTGCAGTGCCCCTTTATTCCCTCATAGAATGGTCCCTCATGACTCCATACAGTACAGTTCCCCTCTATTCCCCGATATAAAGGTCTCTTATGCCCCTATATAGTATACTACAACTTTATTCTCACATATAATGCCCCCTTATGTTCCCATACAGTAAAGTGCTGAAACCAAATGGGTCCCACCAGTGGCTCTGGGTCATGGGTTTGCCGGGTGCTGGTGCCGACCCTGGGGTGGAAATAGGAGTGGGATGTGGGCAGGACCATCACCTGCGCCATATTCATCATCATTTCCACCACAGTAAATCTATACTAGCTGTGAGCCAGCATAGATTTTTCCAAGGTGCAGGATGAGCCTGATTCATGATGAGGCCTGCGCAGATCCTCTCCCATTGCAGAGGACATAAAGACCATCATACAATACGCTGTTCTTTACGAATTACCCCCAATAGGTGCAGACTGAGACCAATGTGAGCATTGCTTGAATCCCACAGAAATATATAGGATTTATCATTACTCTCCCCCCATATATACATCTCCCCAGAAAAGGCAATTGTTAGCGGGGGACCTTAGCAGCCGGATCACATCTTGATGCCGCGCAGAGCACTGAACAGGTTTGCACAGTTAGATTGATAAACGGATGCTAAGTCGATGTGACACAGTTGCTATCGCCGAGCTGGAGAAAGCAGGTCAAGGTTACCGGGAGAAAGTGCGGTTCTGTCTCGTAGCTGAGAGCAAAACAGACCCACGTGGAGCCAGGGCCGCCTTCTCCCGAGTACATTTATCCAGGTTACATTGTGTTCAGTTAAAAAGATAAGACACAATTTTCAGGAATCCACCAGAATTCCTGCTTCATGGTCCATTGCTGAATACATGAGTATATGTGATCTTATAGAAAGTCGTCATTGTATATCACTGCTGTCTGTAAACCATTGATCATATTGGAAGCATGCCTTACTGGGTGGTTTGGGAGGTCCCGGCAAAAATCTGGCATCCTAAGTGCTGCAATTGCTGTAAATGCTGTAATTCTGGATCATTTTATGGCTAATTAGGGTATCCTGTGCACGGTCCTTTTATGTATGGCCCATACTGGGGATAAATATCTGATTGGCAGCGGACCCCAAGGTGGCCCCCTGCACAGATCAGCTACTTAGAAGGGTGTCCTGTCTGTGTACTATGGACTGTCTGGAACAGTTGGCTTCTTGCCCTGTATAATGGCGGGTACTATTACTACAGCTCAGCTCCCATTCATTTCATAGCTAGGGTGAACTAACTGATTCGAATGGAACTGGATTTAGCCTGAATTTTCAAAAAGTTTCAGGGTCGACCTGAACACAAAAATTTTGGGGTTTGTCCCCCATGAAACACTATTATACTTCAGACCCCAGAGTATAATAGATGGAGGTCCAAGGGAGGTGAGTAAATGTAAAGTAAGTGTCTGGTGGTTCCCTAGCTCATGCATTATGACGTTGGCGCAACCCACATGACTGCTGAGGCCCAATCACAAGCTTCGACAGTAATTCAAGGGCAAGTGACATCTGCCCGAGGCCAGAAGAGGACACTGAGAGGATGTCCAGGAGAGGTGACGCAAGGTGAGTATAACTGTATGTATTACGTTCTGGGGTCTGAAGAGACCCCCGAGTACAACCCTAGCACCTCCAGTTTGGACTTAACCGGACCAGAGGGCTGCACACATATTTGTCGAAATGAATCTTGTCAGGTTCGCCCATCTGTAACATAGACCAGAGGGAGCCCCGAACAGCTGATCCATGCAGGGGAAGACAGGGGAGTCATTGAAACAAGTGGGGGAGAGATTGATCATATGGATATTGCTTAATATTTTTTAACTTATTATTAATCTGTTGTCAAAATTATTTAATTGCAAGAAAATCCCTTTAAAGGGGGGCATCAATATCTGATTAGCCTCCGACACCCAGGACCCCAACAAATAAGCTGTTTGGAAGAGGTGGTCAGTTGATCACTGCGGCCTTTTTCACTAAATATCAAGCACAGTGCCATACATTGAATAGTGGCTGTGCTTGGTATTGCAGCTCAGCCCCTTTAAATTGCAGCTCTACCATGTGACCCATGTGACTGATGAATGTCACATCACAGTAAAGAGGTCACAGCGCTTATACAAACTCTGCTGCCTCTTCCAACAGCTGAAAGGCAGGGGTCCTTGATGTCGGACCCCCACCGATCTGATATTGATGTTCTATGTTATGGATAGGTCATCAATATTTTAGTGTTGGAAAACTCCTTATCCCACAAAAAGTATCTATAGGGTAGAGGATAAATACCTTGACCACTGGAATACCCTCTGATCCCGAGAATGGGGGTCCCTCTGCTGCATATTCAGCCTGACCGGAGTCAAGCTGAATGTAGGCATGACTGATGGTGGACATGCTCCGATTGAAGTGAATGAGATAACCGAGATAGCTGTCCACCACTAGTCACACCTACCTTCAGCCTGAACGGAAAGGACCTGGAATTTGGAAATCACTGGGGGTCTCAGCGGTCAGACCCCCACTGATCAAGTATTTATCCTCTATCCTATGGAAGTCAGCTTACATGGGACAGTATTATTTTTCCATTAGAGTGGTTGTGAGTCATTGTGCATCTAAAAGGGGTTGATCAAGGTGGTGGGGTGCAAACTTTGAGACCCCTACCATTACTAATACAATTTGCATGATACAAGGAAGACTATCCACCATTTAGTAGATCCGCCCACTGGACTCCTACCACCATGTACCATTTATAATACTAGCATCTTCTGACACGACAGAGGGGTCTGTAATCCCCCCTCCCCGTGATTGGCTGCAGCAGTCACATGTCAGTATGATATATCATTGCTGCAGCAATGTAAAGAGAGGCTGATGGGAGAACACAAGACCATTGGTGCTAGTGCGGTGGACCACTGGAAAGGTAAATGGGTCAATATGTTAATTTTTGATCATTTTCTCCTAAAACTGGAAATCCCTTTAATAATCATGAAATATTTAACATATAATAATAATTAGAATAATAATAGCATGTACGACTCTACCATATATATGGGCGATATATAGGAAAAGGGGAATAAATACATGAAAAATATTATAATATATATATATATATATATATATATATATATATATATATATAATTTTTTTTTTTATATTTGAGTTTCCTCCTTTGTTCTTATCATTTGTTCTAATTTATAATATTAGAAATTCTCAGTTTGTGATGTCATTTGCTAGGACGCATCGCCTCTTCACAGCCTGAGAGGGCGCTATACCATTTTACCATTGACAAATAATTAGGCAAACCATTTTCCATAAATCATCAGTTTAAGGTCGAAATCTGGGGAAAAATAGACAGAAATATAAAAGCAGAGCTTCTACACTTGCATTAATTGTGACTAGCCGTAGCACAGTATCAGGAGGATGATAGACAATTCCTCCGCAGATGAGCCCAGCATGCTGCATATAATAAGCTCCATTGCCAATCTTCCCTTAACTGCATCGAAAACATCCCTCTAGGCTGGAGAGACTGTAGTTAATTCCCTGCCTTGGATCTCACCAGGTCACCAGGATGAGGCTAGCAGTCTGCCATTCTTTACCCAAGGCAGATTTATCCAGCGCAGGCTCCTCTGGTGGTTGCACCCTGCAGGGGTATATATGCGGCTCATAAATACATAAACATTAGGGATTAGGCACTCCATAGAGAAAGACCCCTATAAATACATATTCAACCGCCCTGACTCTCCGCCAGCCTAAGCCCTACTGCAGGGTGAATGCCAACGTCAATGAGGACCCAAAGTCAATGAGGACCTCTGGGAGTTTTATGTGTGCCCTGAGGTGCTAAGGAGTCCACCAAGTGCCCTCTCTGAGGTCTGCTCTACGTATTATGATAGGAGTAGTGGATTGATATGGGCTAGTTAAAAGGGACTGATCTGGAGGGGTCATGAATGAAAAGTAGATGTGCTACTGAAAAGTAATGCCGTATTGCCTAAACGTGTAGAGATCTTAGTTGGAAATCTCTAGGACAAGTCTGGTATTTCCACTGTTGATCCAGAGTAAGGCACAGCAATTCCAATAAGATAGTAACCAGTTGTCCTTATTGTAGTGGATTCCCATATATATCTATGGTGGAAGGTTCAAATCCAACATCTGCAAGGAGTTTGTATGTTCTCCCCATGTTTCGTGGGTTTCCTTCGGGTACTTCGGTTTTCTCCCACATTCCAAAGGCATGCTGATAGGGAATTTAGATTGTGAGCCCTATATGGGACAGTTCTTGATAAGGACCCAAATCTACTAAAAATGACCAAAAAAGTGCCTCAGTAGCATGCTTTGCTATTTTTTCTGACTTTTTGAATGAATTTGGAAAGGAGGCCCTAAGGATTTTAAGGTACTCCTAAGTTGTCTGTTTTTGTTAATCTTTTTGGTTACTTAAAGAGGTTGTCCAGGCTTAATTTTATTTCTTAGTTAGGCCAGTGGAGGTGCAAAAAATATATAAAAAAAAAAAACATACTCACTTTTCCCCGGTGCTCCAATGTCCTCCTAGTGTGGTCTGGCCCTGCTGCTCAGTTGTCTTCTTGCAGTGGAATTCCTCATTGGCTGTGACATCCCTGGTCCCTTCCTCTGAAGCCACTGATTGCTCTAAGCTGTCACGTGACCGCTGAAGCTGCTGATTGGCCTCAGCGGTCATGTGAGGTGGGGACTTCCACCTGAAGAAAATAACGGAGCTGTAGGCCCAGACCACGCTGGTAGGCACTGGAGCACAGAGAACAGGTGAGTATGGGCTTTTTAAAAAAAAATTTCCACCTCCTCCAGCCTAAATAAAAAATAAATTTTAGCTTGGACAACCCCTTTACTAGCCATCCATTCCTTTAGTTACTGTGTGGTTCTCTACTTCTGAAACCCACTCTAGCCCTGCTAATGTACTCGCTTATGGAGATTCATAGACATACATGGAGAAATAAAATTCTCTCATAGACAGCTGTGCAGCCTGTGTCACTGTTAGTGTTTTTGCCTCTCATAAAGCAGGTCCTGAGTTTGAGACCCAACAAAGACCAGGACTAATAAGAGGTTGGGTAATTGGTAAACATAGAGGCATCTTCCAAGAGAAACTACACAGGATAGAAAAACACAAGGCAAAAAGCTCCCTCCATCAGTGGGCCCCAGAAGAAAGCAGCATTTGGTCTGCCCTCCATCAGTGGGCCCCAACAGAAAATAGTAGTGGGTCTACCCTCTGTCTGTGGGCCCCTGCAGAAAGCAGTAGTGGCTCCTCTCTTCTCCAGTAGGCCACAACATCTGCCTGACCTTACTGGGTGCTGATACCAGCCCTGTAGTCTGTAAGGATCTGGGATACAGAGTGACATATAAAAAGATTCAGGGACATAGGGTTGACAACTAGCCTCAAATTTGTGCGCAGGCAGTAAAAATTGAGGATTTTTGTCCAACAAAAAATTTGAAACTGTCAGCAGGAACATTGTTCACAAGGGAAATATGTATGGTAAAAGATTATAAAATGAGAAAAAAATTCAAAAACAACCAAAACTTTTTCCTTTAAAAGTATTCAGTCAGGCACCATTTAAAAAAAAAAAAAAAAAAAAAAATTCTGCTCCTGCCAAAAGTGTCCATCATGTGATGCCCAAATAATTCTCCCTTAATATGTCAATCATTTCTTTAGGTTTTCACATAAAATATTGACATCCTTTTATCAGTTCAAAAAATGTGAGCACAGAGGAACGGATCATCAGGGTTTGGGACAAAGTGGAGAAAAAAAGGTCTCGGAACGCTGGCAAAATTTCTCATTGAATGTGTCTGAATTGGAAGATGTAGGCCCTGCAGGCATCTAGCTGGGACCATTGTGCTTTTTCCATTAGAGAGATACAATACTGAGTCAAAGCGTGGCATTGATTTTTTTTTTTTTTTTTTGCCTATTTATAAAAGACTGTTGAAAGTGCTTTTTGACTTAATTGAAAAGAGCTGTTTCTGGACAAAAGTACTTCTTCTAATGCAATGCTGATTTAATGGATCTTAAAAGCAAACAAACAATGATATATATAAAGCGATAGATAGATAGATAGATAGATAGATAGAGTTGGAATGGGAACCCCAAACTTTATGTACATCCCTGTAAAGGAGAAGGACGTGGTTCAAACTAATAAACTCTTGTGTGGGAGAGCTGGATAGATAGACAGATAGATAGATAGATAGATAGATAGGAGAAAGATAGATAGATAGATAGATAGATAGATAGATAGATAGATAGATTGGAGATAGATAGATAGACAGATAGATAGGAGATAGATAGATAGATAGGAGAAAGATAGATAGATAGATAGATAGGAGATAGATAGATAGATAGATAGGAGATAGATAGGAGATAGATAGATAGATAGATAGATAGATAGAGAAAAAAAGATAGCTAGATACTTAATAGATAGATCGATGGAAGATAGCTATGAGATAGATAGATAGATAGATACATAAATAGATAGATAAATATTAGATAGATAGACACATAGAGAGATAGATAGATAGATAGATAGATAGATATGAGACTGATAGGCAGAGAGATAGATAGATAGATAATAGATGG
Organism: Leptodactylus fallax; assembly: GCA_947044405.1. Taxonomy (NCBI): domain Eukaryota; kingdom Metazoa; phylum Chordata; class Amphibia; order Anura; family Leptodactylidae; genus Leptodactylus; species Leptodactylus fallax. Next base: position 16,125 of record CAMRHE010000518.1, on the reverse strand, counting down.
ATATATAGGGAGACAGATAGATATGATAGAAGATAGATAGATAGATAGATAGATAGATAGCTGGATAGTTTCCATCCTTTTTCATCTGTTTTCTGTAAAACTGATCAATTAAACAGAAGATCAAAACATGATGTTAATGGCTCCTAAGGCCAATAGTATATTTTGACAGCAATAGACCACATTATATCCTGGCATTGCCTTGTATATATAGATAGAAAGATAGATAGAACAAAAGATAGATAGATAGAACAAAAGATAGATAGATAGAACAATAGATAGATAGATAGATAGATAGATAAGACATAGATAAAGTTGCCTCGTACCCACTGGGTGAGCACATTTGCCGTCTAGGTGTTATATTTTTGGACTAAATTTAGGGTTTGAGTTTATGCAAGTCCTAAAAGAAAAATCTCCCAAATTGGGAGCAGGGAACTTGCTGGCAGGGTAATAAATCTGGGTGACAACCCCAGAAATGGTGGCCACATTGGTAGTCACATGCAGATATAAATACTGGGAAGTTTTTGAGGTTGAGTTTGTAAGAAGCGACTAGCGATTGCCTTGACCTCTTTCCATACAGTCAGATATGTGGACACGTCTGTTTGTCCACAGGAAGACTGGGATAATAGGCAGAAAACACGGAGTAGAGCTCCAGAGCTGCGTCCGCTCGCTGGATACGCTGCAGCAGACAATAACACCCCCAGGGCAGTGTGACCAGATGCTTCTTTTCTTAGTGAAATATCTTTCATCTTTATTAGTATTTTAAACCCTCATCTGATAGTATTATGTGATTTCTTGTCTGCTCGATGGGAAAAGCGACCAAAAATGTAACTAAATCTGAAATGTACAAAGTATTTACAAGGGATAAGTTCTTATTATGTTATTACCAAGCAGGAGGTTTATTACATTTCACATGCACAGATATATAGGATAAGGACAGGAAGAGTCAAGGTCATAGGGGTCACACCATGCCAGATGTTATCATATTAGGAGCGCGTTGATATAGACTATGGTTTATTGGGATTTCTTCTCTACTATTCCACTGTTTGATCTTTTACTGCAAGGGTCAATGTAAAATACTGTGTCCTATACATCTGGGGACCCCTCCGAGACAGACGAGACCGTGGAAACATATTTATTGGGAGTTTTTTTTTTACATTATTAAAAGGTGATAAAACAGTGTACAAAAAGGAACATAAAGTTATATCTAAATAGTGATATGGGCCATGCCGGTATAACCTGGGTATCTCCTGTATATAATTATATATGTACAGTCGGTATAAGTTATACATCTTCTTGTATATAGTGATATGGGCCATGCTGGTATAACCTGGGTATCTCCTGTATATAATATATATGTACAGCTGGTATAACCTGGGTATCTCCTGTATATAATTATATATGTACAGCTGGTATAACCTGGGTATCTCCTGTATATAATTATATATGTACAGCTGGTATAACCTGGGTATCTCCTGTATATAATATATATGTACAGCTGGTATAACCTGGGTATCTCCTGTATATAGTGATATATGTACAGCTGGTATAACCTGGGTATCTCCTGTATATAATTATATATGTACAGATGGTATAACCTGGGTATCTCCTGTATATAATTATATATGTACAGATGGTATAACCTGGGTATCTCCTGTATATAATTATATATGTACAGCTGGTATAACCTGGGTATCTCCTCTATATAATTATATATGTACAGATGGTATAACCTGGGTATCTCCTGTATATAATTAAATATGTACAGCTGGTATAGGTTATATATCTCCTTGTATACATCTTTGAAGTGATGCATAAGTTACCTAAGTGTGATCTAAAGGAACACACTTTATCTGCAGTACTGCACAATGAGATGAAATAAGGGGAAAGGTTTAATTTGTGAAAAAGTTTTCGGTGAAAAAAGAGGAAATTTTCTAAGATGGTTCCTATAGATTGCATTGCTCATTGAGCAGGTCACAGGATATAGTGCTCACTAGTCTGCTCCTCACTACTGGTTATTTATGGCCAATTTCCTGATCTCACAGTCTTCAAAGGTCCCCAATCTGAGGGTCCAACTGACCAATGAGAGAAACTTGTGATGCAGAAAAGTGAAGAACTTGTGGAGATTGTAAGGATTATATGTAATCTAATAATAGTTTAGTAACCTTCACTAAAAAGAAACATTGTCAATTTTGATTTGCTATAGGATTTCTTTCTTTCTTTCTTTCTTTCTTTCTTTCTTTCTTTCTTTCTTTCTTTCTTTCTTTCTTTCCTTCTTTCTTCATATATGGGAGTTTATTACTTTGAACAAAACTCTTTCCTTTACAGGAGAATGCATATAATTTACACCTGTCTTTCTTTTAATTTTTATTATTATTTTATCTATCTATCTAATCTATCTATTTATCTATCTCTCTGTCATCTTCAGCATAACTATGTCATATATATCTGTCTATTATCTATGTTACATATATCTGTCTCATATCTATCTATCTATCTATCTATCTATCTATCTATCTATCTATCTATCCTATACTATACACACATGGACAAAATTGTTGGTCCCCCTCGTTTAATGAAAGAAAAACCCACAATGGTCACAGAAATAACTTGAATCTGACAAAAGTAATAATATATAAAAATTCTATGAAAATGAACAAATGAAAGTCAGACATTGCTTTCCAACCAGGCTTCAACAGGATTTTTAAAAACAGAAAACTCATGAAACAGGCCTGGACAGAAATGATGGTTCCCTTAACTTAATATTTAGTTGCACAACCTTTTGAGGCAATCCCTGCAATCAAACGATTCCTGTAACTGTCAATGAGACTTCTGCACCTCTCAGCAGGTATTTTGGCCACTCCTCATGAGCAAACTGCTCCAGTTGTCTCAGGTTTGAAGGGTGCCTTTTCCAGACAGCATGTTACAGCTCCTTCCAAAGATGCTCAATAGGATTTAGGTCAGGGCTCATAGAAGGCCACTTCAGAATAGTCCAATGTTATCCTCTTAGCCATTCTTGGGTGTTTTTAGCTGTGTGTTTTGGGTCATTATCCTGTTGCAAGACCCATGACCTGCGACTGAGACCAAGCTTTCTGACACTGGGCAGCACATTTCTCTCTAGAATCCCTTGATAGTCTTGAGATTTCATTGTACCCTGCACAGATTCAAGACACCCTGTGCCAGATGCAGCAAAGCAGCCCCAGAACATAACAGAGCCTCCTCCATGTTTCACAGTAGGGACAGTCTTCTTTTCAAGATATGCTTCATTTTTCCGTCTGTGAACATAGAGTTGATGTGCCTTGTCAAAAATTTTGATTTTTGTCTCATCTGTCCATAGGACATTCTCCCAGAAGCTTTGTGGCTTGTCAACATGTAGTCTGGCAAATTACTTTTGTCAGATTCAAGTTATTTCTGTGACCATTGTGGGTTTTTCTTTCATTAAACGAGGGTACCAACAATTTTGTCCACGTGTGTATATACAACCTAGTGCCTAGTACTTTTATCCCAAGTGGTTAAAGATCTCTCTCTGTCTTTCCATCTGAAGATAGTCTTAGGTAGCAGCAGAAGAATATCCCAATTTAATCTTTACTATGAGTGCCCTCATCTTTGTAAAGAAAATTCATTTGCCTAATAGATAAATAAACATGTATGTGGCTGGAGATCTTATCTACCCCTAGGTTTGGCAGATTTGGCCCTTCTGGTATTAACTATTCTTAATGCAATTCATCAGGGTCTAGAAAACCAAGGATGACAAATAGGAGGCACCTTACAAGATCAACAAGAGAGGAAGGGTATGGACATCTAACTCTAGAAAACCCCAGAATAAAGCTACACCTCAGTAGGAGCCTCTGACCATTTGCTTCACTTCTACTTCAAAAGATATGGTATATGTAGTATGGTGCCCATTGGCCACGTAGCATATGATGTACTGTAGTTCAGTGGAGCACTGGGGTCCTGGGTTGAAATCTTACCATGGACTGTTTGTTCTTCCCATGTCCTTTGGTTCCCCATCTTCTCACACATTTCATAATACTAATAGGTTTTTGGTCTTCCTATATGCAGGGCTGCTTTAACCATAGGGCAAATGGTGCACTTGCACCCAGTTCTATGGTAGTGGGGGCCCCCTGGATCGGGCCGCCAGATTTTCTCTTTGATGACTCGGATTAGGAGAGCTCCACTTACACCTGTATCAGCGTGCACACCAATACCATTTAAGCCTAAGACAAAGCAGGGAGCTGGTGATGGTGTCAGTGTATCACGCCGGACCTGCACCAGAGTGCAGAGAGATCTCAGCTGCTCCACTCATTATTTATAAGGTAGCACTATTCTATATAAGGGGGGTATTACTGATAAGGGGGTATTATTTATAGGGGTGACAATTTATAAGGTAGCACTATTATTTACAAGGGGGGACAATTACTAATAAGGGGCACTATTTATTAGGAGGGGCTATTATTTATAAGGGCATTATTATTTATAAGCCGGGGCTATTATTTATAAGGGGCATTATTATTTATAAGCAGGGGCTATTATTTATAAGGGGCGTTATTATTTATAAGTGGGGCTATTATATATAAGGGGGGGTTATTATTTATAAGCAGGGGCTATTATTTATTTGGGGCATTATTATTTATAGGCAGGGGTTATTATTTATTTTATTGCATTATTATTTATAAGTGGGGCTATTATTTATAAGGGGACATTATTATTTAAAATTAGGGAGTATTATTTTTTTGGGTCATTATTATTTGTAAGCAGGGACTATTAATTATAAGGGGGCATTATTTATAAATATTACTGATAAGGGAACTATTATTTATAGAGAGGGACTATTATAAGTGCAGGGACATTTGACTGTGTGATGAGTCACTAAGGAGCTTGTATGGGGCCACTAGGAAAGTATTATATTATGTGGGAGCCACTTTGGGGGCATTATAAATTGTGCAGGTCAGATGTCTAAGTACTGATAATGGGTCAGTGGGGCTTAAGAAACCTTTGCACTGGGCACATCAATGTGTTAAAACGCATTCCTATTAAATTAGCCCTTGAGTGTGTATAAAAAGGGGAAGATATCTTGCCCATATGATTCATTTTACCTACGACTTCTGAAAAAAGAAGTGCACTGGGGGAAGTGTAGAAATATAATTAAATAAAACTTATTCCTACCTTCGCTCACCCCTCCTGGCCTCCCTTGCAGCATTTAGAGCTCTTTGGTCATCTTTCATCGTTTTCTGGACTCCTGGGTGACACCACAGGGCCACTGGGAATTGTTGGGACCTGTGATTGGGTCACAGTGGTCACATAGGAAGCGTCAATGTCATGGCCCTTTAATAAACGCATCATGACATTGTTGCACACCATGTGACAGTAAGGGAGCCCAGGAGAAGGTGATCAAGAACACAAAAGCACTGATGCACAACCTGTACGTGCTACATGGCACCAAATCCAAGGGCCCACATTTGCAGTTCTTACCCTTAATCTGCAGTCATGGTACATAACATCTGTTTATTGCCAACCTGGGGCATTTGCATAATGTACTGACCTCAACAAAGAGTCTACATGGGTTCCGTCATTGAACTGAAATTACGTCAAGAATTCACACCATGCAGAAAAGAAAATGTTTCTACAATGAATGGTTAGGTGGGTCTACAGCTCATACTGTACACTTGTAGGTAATCCATAACCTTATGGGCTGTTATACTAGTCAGCAGTCTCTTAATTTCCTACAAATTGGATGGTCTCACAAGTTGAAGTCATGGACCATGAAGCCTTCAGGAAATTGTTAAGGTTTACCGACATCCAATTCTTTTTAAAAGATCAAAGATCTAAGAGATCGAAAGAACAATTGAAGATGCAGGAACCACACCTCATGGTCACCATATCACAGGCCGAGAAGAATGTACCTGCTATGTAGTATATTGAGACTTGATGCACATGTTGACAGCATGATGATTCCCATCTTGCAAAGAACTAGGCTTAGACTAGGGTGAAAATGTTGAGAAGATGGTAGGTATTCATGAAATCTTTGCACTGGGCCAACCAATTTGTTAAAACTTCCCTGTTACTAAATAGTGTCTGGAGTTACATAGCTATATATCATGCAAGGAGGTGACTGGAGTATGATCATTAGGGCTGGCTCCTGTCCTGTGGCCATATTGTTGAGTGGTCATTTAGTGACATCATGGTATCACCAAAAGAAGGAGCATTGGTGGCCAAAGAAATAGTCCAGATATTTCAATTCTAAATTGATGGCTGCAGTACCAGTCGTGGCCACACTCGTTTGGATGTCTCTGTAACAGATACTATAAAGAAAGGGCTAGGATGTTCCAGTGAGTGCTGCAACTCTTTTGTTTTTCTTTTTTGCAATGGTCCCAGTGGGCGGCTTCTTACCAATCATACCTTTATGGCCTATCTCAAGGATAGGATTTTAATAAGGACCTTAGTGGGTGAACGCTCACTAATCATACCTCCATGACCAATGCCAAGAACAGGTTATCAATAAGAGTCCCAGTGGTGATCCCAAGGCTAGATTATCAATAAAGGAGGTGAACCCTTACTTATTATATCTTCATGTCCAACACTACGAATGGGTTATCAATAAGGGCCTCAGTGGATGAAAATCTCACCAATTATCAATCCCAATGATAGATAATCAATGAGGGTCTCGGTGGGAGAACTCTTAGGGTTTGTTCACACTGTGTTAAGTGAAGAGGAATTTGAGGTGGACTTCTGCCTGAAATTTCTCTTGGCTTTCTGCTGCATTTTCACTTGCTGATCAGCCCTAGATGAATTGGACTAAGCAGCAGAGTATCTTGTGCCGTGGATTCTGCTGATGCGGCAAGATTGAGCTTATCTTTTCAACATCCTTCTCTGGTCATGCATTGTATTCAATGGGAAGTAGATTCAGATTGGAATTGACGCTGATGTTGAAGCAGAATCCATCTCAAAATATACCCTTACTCATCAAGCCTTCATGTCCAATGATAGGTTATCATAAAGGTTCCAGTGGGAAGATTCACCAATCAAACGTTCATAGACAATCCCAATGATAGATTATCAATAAGGGTCCCAGTGGATGGACTCACCAATCATTCCTTCAAGGACCATCCAAATGATAGGTTATTAATAAGGGCCTCAGTGGATGGACTCACCACTCATACCTTCATGGACAATCCCAATGATAAGTTTTTAATAAAGGTCTCAATGGGTGAACTTTCGGTCTCAATGGGTGAACTTTCAGCAATAATATCTTCATGGCTAATCCTAAGAATAGGTTATCAATAAGGGTCTCAGTGGATGGACTCACCAATCATACCTTCATGGCCAATCCCAATGAAAGGTTATTAATAAGGGTCTAAGTGGGTCGACGCTTGGAGATTATATCTTTATGGCCAATCACAATGATAGGTTATCAAAAAGTGTCTCAGTGGGTGGACTCTCGAAGATTATATCTTTATGGCCAATCGCAATGATAGGTTATTAATAAGGGTCTCAGTGGGTGAACTCACAGAAATACCTTCATGGCCAATCCTAAAGAATAGATTATTAATAAGAGCCTCAGTAGGTGGCCTCTTAGAGATCATACCTTCATGGCCAATCCCAATAATAGGTTGTCAAAAAGGATCTCAGTGGGTGAACTCTCACCAATAATACTTTCATGGCCATTCCTAAGAATAGTTTATCAAAAATGGCCTCAGTAGTCAGATTCACACCAGTCATACCTTCATGACCAATACCAAGGTTGGACTATCAATAAGAGACCTAGTGGGCAGAGTCTCACCAAATGTACCTTGGTGGCCAATTCTAAGGACAGGCCATCAATGTAAAGTCCTGGAAAACCCTTTAAGAAAAAGTTGCCTCTACATAACCCTGCACCTCCACACAGTCACACACAGTCCAGCGCAGTCACACTTTTCCACCACACACCACATTATTTTGATATGTAAATCCATTCCACGCTCTAATTCCACTCTCTTTCTAAAGGCAAGTAGGTCGTTTTCCATATCCTGATATCTTTACTAATGAGTGCACAGGAAGCTTCTCTCTCCCCCTCCTCCTTCTTCCCCGTATTACAGGCTTCATAAATATTTGGATTGCTGTAAATTTCTTAATTGAAACAATTGATTTTTGGCTGCAAAAAATGGCGATATCTTAATTTATTAAATCCTAAAACAACATCCTGTGGGCTAAATAAGAGTCCTTTGTAACCTTTAGTGATGTATTAACAATGTGCAGACATTTCAGCGCATATCTTAAAAAGTGCCATATTAACAGGAAATGGGGCCTGGAAAAAAAAAAAAAAAAAAAAAAAGTTCTATATAAAAAAAGGGCCTCCAGCTCTCTGCCTGCATTTTAAGGTCTGTGTTTAAAATACTGCCAGGCTGGCTGAGTGATGAATGTAAGTGCATTAAAATTACTTATTACAAGCTGTCAGGTTGCCTCACTTGTATGGTGGGCTGCAGGCACTGTGCACAAAACGTGGATCTCTACCTTGACAGAAGCGGCGCAGGCTTTAAAATCAAATGCTCGCAGTCAGAAATACAACACATAATTTAACTTCTCGTAATGTGGCATTTTGAGACTCAGTTCAAAGCTCGTGTTACTGTCATCCGCACCTGAGTTGTAGGTAACCTGTTCATTTAGACCTGTCAGAACCACGCTTTTGTTACTTTCTTTAAAAAAATAAAAAATAAAAAATTGCATTAAATTTGAACAAAAAATAAAAAATAAAATAAAAACTAGGCCAAGTCGACTCTGTAAAATTCTGACTGAACTGCTGAAGTGGCACTTTTGAAATAATTTGCAGTCAACTAGTCGGATACCTTGAAAAGGTAGGAATATTGGAATATTTTAGCTATGTATTTTTGAAAGTCCCAGAATTTTAATTATTTTTTTTTTTACATTTCGAAATGGTTTCTTAATATTTTGATGTAAAATTTTAAATAAATATAAAACTGTTACAATATGATATTCTAATTATTACTATTATTATTACCATTAATATTATTATCACCATTATTATTATTGCTATTATTATTTTTGTTGTTTTTGTTCTAGTTATTATTTTTAGAAAATCTCAACTTTCTGCTGGTGACAGGCCTTGTCCAACTAGGGACATAGGGTCTGAACCCAATACTTTTCTAAAAATGTGTACTTTGCCTAAAAGTGCAATCTTCAGCACCTCTCGGGGCATTCCCTGGTTAGGTTAGCGAATTTTGTGAAATTTGCTTCATGGATAATCAAGGGTTCACCTGCAAGTTTTGTTTTGGACCAATCTTGTTAAGATTGAAGCATATGTGCAGTGGCGTAACTAAAGTCTTGTGGGCAAAATTTTGTCCGGGGCCCCCTACGCCCTCCCTAGAGCGAATTCTTGATAGTGACGGTTACGGGTGCTGCAGCGATATCTCAGATGCTTGAAAGGGATACAACTTTAGTACTCACAACCGCAGTTATCAAAAATATGGTGAGTGACCAGCGACGTGCCCGGCATGTAAACAATATTGGGACAGTATAATATGCTTCACAGTGGCCACCACACAGTATAATATGCTCCACAGTAGCCCCTTCACAGTATTATATGCTCCACAATGGCCCACACACAGTATTATATGCTCACAAGAGCCCCTCCTAGAGCCAGTGATATTATTATACTATGGGATCGCCTTAGACCCCAGAGTATAATAAGTGGAGGCCCAGGGGAAGTGATTAAAAATAACAAACACTTATATTCACCTTGTCTCACCTTTCCTGGGCATCCTCGCTCTGTCCAGCTGGGGCCTCGGTGGTCACGTGGGGAGCGATGACGTCATTACACTGGCACTCTCCATGTGACCTCAGTCACAGGCCGGAAGAGCCCCAGGGGAAATCTGAGCCAGGAGAGGTGAGTATAAGTATTTTTTTTATTTTTTAGTCACCTCCCCTGGGCTGGCATCTATTGGAAAGGGGCCCAGCGATAGTCACGCCCCTTTCTATTAACATGTATAGCGGTCGGGGTTCCAGACTTTCCCCGACCGCTATCATATTGGTCCGGGGCCTTGGCCATTTCCAGCTGGCCGCGGGACCCGTATCCCTCCGGGCCCGGTCGCAGTCGCACTCCCTGCGACCGTGATCGTTACGTCACTGCATATGTGCTATTATTATAACCATAATAAAATAATCAGAGGCCCAGAGGAGGTGTGCTCCATATCAGGTGACATTCCCTACGGGACTGCTGAGGCCCAATCACCGGTCTCAGCAGTGAACCAGGGTCACTAATGTCACCTAGGCTAGAAGACACCATAAGGGATACTATTATACTCTGGGGTCTGGAGAGACCCCAGAGTACAATACTGATTCATGGCTGGTGAACCCCAAAAACTTGGGGTTCGGCCAAACCAGAAATTTTTAGGATTTCCCTATTATGCTCTGGGATCTGAAGAGAGCCCAAAGAGAACGCTGGACTTCACAAGGAGTTTTTTTATTTTTTACACCTACCCTGGGCCTCCACCCCAGAGTATCATAATTTCACTTCTGATTCTATCTAAATAAGTTTGGACTGAAACTCACCGGCAGGCCAACTCGTCCAAAACTGAAACAAATCTTCAGAGATTTGCCCATCTCTACTTGCCATTGATCGGGTCCTGTATACAGCAGCATTGTTGGAAAGTTGGGGGACAAGTAATAATTCCTGGATACCAGGGGCCCAGGGGGATGCCCCTCTGCATTGACAAGAGTATTTGGAAACAAGGGCATTGAACTACCAATTTTTTTCCCTAGATGAAAGAAAGCTTATAATTAAAATTGGGTATGAAGAAAACAGCAGTAAGGGAGTGTGCTGACTTTGTTGTGGGCAGTGACCTCTGTATACATGTAATTGCTGCATGGGAAAGTTAAGTGTTTTGCAGTGGGAGGTGATAGACAATGCTGCTGTTAATAATAACATGCCTACAGTTGCATAGTGCCTCCCCCATAGACCTACAGTGGGATGCTCTGGTGGTGGTCTGGCAAGAGAATGGGTATTGGGTAATGGGGGGGAATTGCACTTCTCCTTGGCCTTGGTCTGGTTACTTAGATGCAGGAACAGGGCAGTGAACTCTTGCTTCAGATAAAAGAAAGAAAACCTAAGATTCTGCAGGAGTATGCTGACTTTGTTGGAGGCAGTGACCTGTGCACTATGATGGCAGGGATAGTAAGAATAAGACAACAGTTGCGAGTCCCCGATGCATATCTTTAAGCGCTCCCTGCTTCGATTCTTAGTCCTCGCAGCTCGAGCGTATATCCCGCAATTTTGGAAGCAAACTAAACCCCCCCCCCTCTCTCCCTTTGGGTTTTGAAGGTCAATGAGATTATGCGTATGGAGAACCTCACCTCTTTCCTGCATGACACTGTTCAAACTTTTAACAAGACCTGGTTCTACTGGATGGAATTCCAACGTACCAGTGACTATCAGACGCTTCTCGGGCCTGTGCCTCCCCCATAGACCTACAGTGGGATGCTCTGGTTTTTATAGCTAACTGATGGGTTACTTATTCCGGACTATTTTTGACCCTCTGGCCTCGCTCCCTGTGAGTTTTACTACTCTTTTTGAGGAAGAATTTTTGATTGCTTACACCCCTCTTTTCCTCTTCTTTTCCCTCTAGTTCTGTGTCTGTTTTTGTTGCCTCGCCCCCCCCTTCCCTTCCTCTTTTTTTTCTCTCTTCCCCCCTCTTCTTGTCCTTTGGCCTCTACTCGAGGATCTCCCCGCTATTAACAGTATAGAATGTTACTGCTGTCATTGCAGTTATATGTTTTCACCGTATTTTCTGTATTTTATGTCTTTTTGAAAATCAACAAACTTTGAATTGGAAAAAAGAATAAGACAACAGTATTTATTTGTTGCAACTTGCAATGTTGTGAACTAAGAACTTTTAGAATACTATGTTGTCGATCAAATCCTGGAAGTGTTTACAGCAGCAGAAGAGTGTGCTGAACATGTAGGAGGAAGTGACCTGAAAGTAGAGCAACTAATGAGTAGAGCATTGCACTGAATTCAGTTCCATTAAGGGAGGGTACAACTGTAGTAAATATAAGACAGGAATTCTACAGTAAGGGACTCTTCACACAGCAATAAGTGAAGCAGAATTTGAGGAAGACTTCCACCTCAGATTCTGTTCCACTTTCTGGCCCTGTGGAGCCCACAGCAGTGATTTGGCTTTCTGCTCCAACTTTTACTTGCTGACTAGCCTCAGAACAATGAGGCTAACCAGCAGAGTGTCTCACGCCGCGAGTTGTGCGACTGAATCAGCCACAGAATCCCTGGCAAGGTTGAGCAGGATGATTATTTTTCGTCATTGGTAAGTACCATGGCAGGCGGACTCAAAACTGAACTTTGCACTGATATTGAGGCGGAATCTTCCTCAAAAGCAACACCAAATTCCTCCGTATGAACTTACCCTTAAAGTACCAGAATCTCCAACAACATGTGATCAATATACCACAATATCCTTTACTACTAGGAGTAGTCAACCTATGATTTTCCATCTGCTGCCGAAAGCACACGTCTGGCATGATGTGCCATACAAGAGCTGGCAGCTCATGCTGGGACTTCTAGTTCTTAACATCTGGAATCTTAGTAACTTCTGTTCTAAGCTGTTACATTTCTAAATACATGTCAAAGTAAAACAATGTTACAAGATATTTGTTCTACTGTTAATGCACGGATAATGTTATGTATGTGTTATTAAGATGGATGGCTTTATGAGCTCTTCCTAATGAACAGAGATTTCATTATGGGAGTCCCCGCCGCGGTGCGCTCATCCTGCCTTAATAACAACTATCTTCATTTTTCAACTTACGTAACAATGTTACACGCTGTCAGATGTATAGCCATGTATCTGCAGAAAGTGGACGAAGCGTATTGTCAGATGTATGGTCATGTATACTGTATCTGCACAAAGTGGACTAAACGTACTGCCAGATGTATGGTCATGTATCTGCAGAAAGTGGACGAAACGTACTGTCAGATGTATGGTCATGTATACTGTATCTGCACAAAGTGGACTAAACGTATTGCAAGTTCCAGAAACGGCTATGCAAATATACAAGGGCTAGTATCTGATATAAAACCAAGCTGGACATACATTAAATATAAAATGGATAAAAGGAAACTGATAAGATTCTTGTGATGACCAACTGATTGAAACCCATTTGTGATGTCACAGATTAACTGTCAGAAACACACTAGTGATGTCATAGCAGGCCATCTGATTGGAACCCACTTGTGATGTCACAGAAGGCCACCAGACTGAAACCCACTTATAATCTCACTGCAGACTATAGTACGTTACTGAAGCCCACTTGTGTTGTCACCGAAGAACAACTGACTGAAACCCATGTGTGATGTCACAGAAGACCACCTGACTGAAACTCATTTGTGCTGTCACAACAGATTACTTTCCTGATACACAGTTGTAGTGTCATAGAGAATAAACTGACTGAAAACCTCGTGTGATGTCACAGTAGACTACTTTACTAAATGCACTTGTGATGTCACAGAAAATTAATAGTTTGAAACCCACTTGTGATGTCACAGAAGATTAACCGACTGAAAATCACTAGTGAGGTCACAGCAGATCAACTGAATGAAACCCACTTGTGATATCACAGACGATTACCTGACTTAAACCAGCTGTGATGTCACAGCAGTTTACTAGGATTAGGTGAACCAATTTATTTTGAACCAGATTGGACCTGAAATTTCCACAAAACTTTTTGGGTTGATCACAAAATACTGTTATACTTTAGAGTCTCCTCAGACCTCAGAGTATAAAAAGTGGAGGCCCAGGGGAAGTAAGGAAAAATAACAAACACTTTTACTCACCTTGCCTCACCTTTTCTGGGTGTTCAGTTGTCCCATGGCATCATTTTAAGGCCTCTACTGGCCTCTGGCTGATGTCATAACACTGGAACTTAGCGATGCACCCCATGTGACCACTGAGAGGCAATCACAGGCCTCAGTGGTGACCCTGTGGTGCGTGACATCAGCCGGGGGCCAGAAGAGGCCTGAGGACGTGGTGAAGGAGAGGCGAGGTGAGTACATCTGTTTATTTTTCCTCACCCCTTCTGGGCCTCCACTTATTATACTTTGGGGTCTGAGGAGACCCCAGAGTATAATAATAGCACTTCCGGGAAACAAATCGGAGGGCCGAACCTCACTAATATTTGTTGAAACAAATCTGATGAGGTTCGCCATATCTATAACCTACTTGACTGAAACCCAGTTGTGATGTCACAGACATCAGACTACAACCACCCAGGACTGCACTGAAAAGTGGTCATTTAGAGGGATTGTCTTCTCAAAGAATAAGGCCTTTATGCATAACATATGATGGAACTGAAAATCCGATCTGGTTAAGGGGGTGGTCTTCACAAAGAGGTGGTCTTCTGGGGAGGTTCCACTGTTTTTATTTTATTGCAAATCATTGAAACTTCTAATATTAAATGAGTTCAACTTAAAGAAATGGAAATTCTAAGACCCTTAAGCATATCAAGGGTTACATTATACTCCAAAAAAAAAAAAAATTAAAATAAATCAAATAAAATTTGTAGGTTTTAATATTATGTTCTTCAGCTACGATCCACCTTTTAGAAATTCGGTCATGATTTTTGTATCATTTTTGGTCTCGTGCTCAGTAGTCGTACTCATTTGATTCGAGGCTGTGTTGGCCATGTTCTCCACATGTAGTGTGTCTGCTTTGTGTGCTTACAGATCACTGCCTCCAATCGCTGGTTAATTCTGTACCTTGACAATGCCGTAACTCGCTGTTGCGTTAATTCTGTAGGAATGCTTCGACACAAAAGCTCACTGTAAGCTATGTGTGTCAGAGAGATGGAAATCGGATGTGATGGTTCCAGGGAAAGTAACTGCACAGCAGCTGATTCACTGTGACGGATTTTATAGTTGGTCATGATGCGTACAGTATGTGATGTTCCCATCTGCACGGGTGTCTGCCCACCAGCCACTATGCCACGTTGGCAAAAGTGGCCCCGGTGCCGAGTAGGATCTGAGCGGAGCTACAGATGCCTCCATTTAGCCTAAATTCATTTTGACAATGTTCACATCCAGTTAGGGCCCAAAGTACTTGTAGTTGTCACTTAGGATCTAGACTAAGGAAATAGGCCTTATACAAAAAAAAGTGAAAAAAAAGGATGGCCACGAGATAAATCCCCTCTAGATAAAATTCAGACTAGAGGTTTGACCCATGCTGCAATTTGGATCTTGTGTATTTTTTTCCCAAGTTGTGCGCTCATGCGTGCGGAACACAGTCGTGCGTGTTACAAGAATATCCATTCGAGAGACAAATTTTACAAAAAAAAAAAATCAAAAATATAAACAATAAAAAATAATCACATAAATAATAAAACAATTTTGGAAATCCCCCGGATACATTTTGAATAAAGTAATATCTTTGCAATTGACACTGCATGAGCCTGACAGGCTGTTGCTTGCACTAGAGATCTGAACCGCTGGTGACAATGTATTCTGCGAGGGTTATACATCATTATGTCAGCTATACCTACCTGAAAGAGTACTCATGTGCAATGCCCATTTTAAGCTTAAAAGATTAAAAAAAAAATACGGTAATATGGTAATATACAAAAAAAATTAAATGAAATAATAAAAAAGTCTGAAATTCTCCGTTATCTTAGTAGCCAGAGGAATCAATATCTCTAATTATTAAACAAAGGCGGCTTAGAAACATGTTTTATTCCCTGCAGTACGATGCCGGCAGAGTTAAATGTCTCTACTTTAACCACACACCCTTGTTTTAATTTCAGCCTATTTAAATTAATTTTTTGTTGTCCCTTAGGGAGAGCAGGTAAATGGCCGACAGAAATTACAGCAAGTAATGTTTCACTGCCGGTAGCCGTGGATGCCATCAGCATGACTAGGATAATAGCAGAAAATATTTCAGTGTGCGAAGCAGATGTGTGGGAATCAGTGCCGGGTATCTATTAGCCTCTTTAATGTGGATGATATGGGAGCAGTTTTTTTTCTTCTTCTGAATATTTTCATATTCTTTATGGTGAAGGAACACTGAAAGAAAGAAAAACATTCTAGATATCCCTTTCAGGCATTACTAATAATACTCATGTACTTGCAATATATCT